>CAJQZM010038678.1:0-18840 GCA_907164665.1 Colias nastes
CTGATTATTCCGAACTTTTTTTTATTATCTATGTTATCATTGTTTAGTGCATAATATTTCCTACTTTTATTATTACATATAATTGTTATCAAACCTATAAGGCTCAGTATTGTTTTAGTTATATTTTAGTTGTATTATAACCTTTTCCCTAATGTTATTTATTATAGTTTTAATTTAGAAAATAAGTAATGAAGTATGAATTAATTATTTATGATGATAAAGATTCTAACAGCGGATTCTTATTTAATAGTTACAATAAATCAAGATTTATTTCCTTGTGGACTGCGTAGAAAATGCATTTCATAATAATACCACAAAATAAAACTTTAAATTTAAGCGATCAGCTTTTCCCTGCTATTCTTTAAATTTTATACACAACACTGACCAAATCCAGTAGTTTTACATGGAGCACTGTGCTTCTAATTCATGAATTAAAATTTAATACTACAACTTATTGTTGCGATGTTTAAAAGCAAATTAGCATGTTCTATAAAAACACACACAAATAAAACTTTTACTTCAAAGCCTTGTAGCATTATTGAATATACATATACTGTTCAAACCGTATATGTTTTATATTAAAAAACAAGGTTTGCTTGATGGCCGCCCGAAAATAAAAAGCCACCATTTTTTGTCATTGCCTTTCTACATTCAATGCAATTAATTGGAGGAAAAATATGCACGGAATAAATTTTATAATAAATTATAATTATAATGACACTATCAATGAAATATATTTCTCATCTTTCTATAGGGGAACAGGCACCTTGACATGGTTTAGTTTTTCCTATTGATCGCTGAGGAAAGATTTTTATATTTATTTTGATCACGATCAGGCAAACAAGAAAACACTAATTTGTTTAAGCATCTAAATAATTGTTTCTTTTATTAGTATACTAGATTTCCGCCCGCAGCTTCGCTCGCGTTTTCAAAGGTAAACCCGCATAGTTACCGTTCCCATAGGATTTCCGGGATAAAACCTATCCTATGTGTTAATCCAAGTTACAATTTCATTGTAATCGGTTCAGTAGAATTTGCGTGAAAGAGTAACAAACACACACACACACACACATCCTCACAAACTTTCGCATTTATAATATAAGTAGGATAGAAATTATCTTTGTTACTTAGTTAAAAGTAAATTTTCACAGTTTGATTTAAATCTGTCCATTTATAGTGGTTTAAAACTTAAAACTGAGTTTAAAGGAGTCGGTTACATACAAACATACATGTGAAGGCAATAAAATCGTATTAAAAAGAAAACGATTTGTATTTTCTGTGACATGTAACACCAATGTTACTTTCACATGGCAATTGTTACGTAAACAAAAGACTGGTTATCGAATTTATTGGTTTACATTTGCATATTGCGCACTTTACATAATAATATGAAACTTCTTGATGCATTATTGCTTGTGGTGTTGTGTAAAAAAAAGTGAAGTCCCATGTCCCCTAGTGGGGTAAGGGGCAGATGCATTATACATCTGTTTCCCTGATCGATTTTGTTTTAGGGACAAGTAGGTGATCAGCCTTCTGTGTCCCGCCAGACCGAGACATTTTTTTTTTGTTCGTCTCCACCGGGAATCGAACCCAGGACCCCTCGGTGTTACGCTCACGCGTCAACCACTGTACCAAGGAGGTGGTCGTGGTAATATTTTCAGATGATAATGTTTGATATATAATAATAATTGTTTTTAAATAGGGTTTTGTTATAATATTACTTTTAAGGAATGCTGCAAATTTTTTTATAATCTTAATATTAGCAATCAACAAATACATAGTATTTGTTTATTTATCATCGAAGCTGTAATTTATTATAAATAAACCTATTAAGAATTTAGATAAAATTTTATAAATACATGCATATTAATCAATAATTTATTATCCATAAACCTTGTGTGGTCCAGTCGTAGAGTATGCAATTATTGAATTATTATTATAAAAGTATAAAGATTGCTTATGCTCTGATAACAGAATAAAAATATACTTTTTTAATTAATAGGACTGAGGTAGTTTTATATTTAGTACATATTAGCTGTGCCCCGCGGTTTCACCCGCATTGCTCCGCTCCTGTTGGTCTTAGCGTGATAATACTATATAGCCTATATATAGCCTTCCTTGATAAATGGGCTATCTAACACCGAAATAATTTTTCAAATCGGACCCGTAGTTCCTGCGATTAGCGTGTTGAAACAAACAAACTCTCCAGCTTTATAATATTAGTATAGATTTATAGTCTTCCTTTGGTTTAGTGGTTATAATATTTGAATATGGGTACTCCAAGGGTCATGTACTATGGTAGGCTGGTAGGGTAAAAAAAGTATGTAGTATTTTTCAAATTTTAATACAAGATTATTCAGGAAGGTTTTACAACATTGCAGTGCCATGGCAACCACATAAAGTATTTTCTGCTAGGATAAATGAAACTTTCTGTAGATCTATAGTATAAATTTATAAAGAATATAAAAAATTCGATCACGAGGCGGGACTCGAACTCACATGCTTTCGCGCCATTCCGGGGCGGATGCCTGACCAATTCAGCCACTCGTGACCCGCCAGAGCAATCGAATTTATTCTATTCTTTCAGTTTTATGTGTCTAAGGGATAGATTTGAAAGCATTTGACTGCCATAAAACCAAAAATATCAAGATCTATAGTAATTACTTGATAGAGGGTTAACAAAATAGGTTCATATTTGGCTTTGTCATTGCCTTCATTTAAAAATGCTCAGCCGGTGCTATAACATAGATAGTAGTTGAAAATAATAGCTATACAATTATCAAATTTATTATTACGTTTATAGGATGTTTAGCCAACAATAATATTTCCTGTTACATTTCCTTGTTGGTAGACAATGGCGTAATATATGAATAGTTGACATTGTTTTGTGTTATGCTAATTGTTCACTATATTCGTTACGGCCAATACGGCACTGAATTTTATTCAAGCCTTTTTTATCTGTGCAAGTGTCAATCAGAGCACCGTTTTAGATTTGTAAACTACAACTGCTACATGAATAAATCAATTGTGACATATCAACCTATATGTTGGGAACAACATAAACTCAAACTCAAACTCAAACATTCATTTATTCAATTAGACTACTATTTAGTAGCACTTTCGAATCGTCATTACATGAGTATTTTTAACATTTACCACCGATTCGGAAAGCAGTATCTATGGAGAAGAATCGGCAAGAAACTCCATAGTTGCTCTTTTAAATTATGTCAATATTACATAATATGTAACTTATATCTAACTACATAATATATCATAATATGCCAAAGAACTGTCCTGTGGTTTTTACGCGATAACCCTCCATGGGTCTTTATCGTCCATATATTCCTGAATACTGTAGTACGCTCTCTGAACTAGTACATTTTTTATATAAGTTTTAAATTTAGAACTACTAAACTCTTTAATATTGTGAGGAATTCTATTATATAAGCGTATACCTTGACCCATACTTAGAATAGAACCTTTTTCTGTAGATAAACGTCCGATTTGTATTTGTATAAAAACTGTTTTTGCCATGTTAGCCGTTCCCAGCACAGATAATAAAAAAAAAAACTATACTCGTTCAAAGAGGTTATATACCTAGTGTTGATATGATTATATTGCCCAAAGTGTGAGGGTAGATCGACAAACGGTAACAAATCTAACAATACATACCTAGATATAGAAATAAGTAGGTAGATAGTAAAATGAAAGTGTTGGCAACTCTTATGGTTTATCGTATGTAATTTTATATTGAAGTTAAAATCATAACACACGAGTCGAAGTGATTACTGCCTTTTTTAAAGTTGGTTGATAAATATTTTCAAACATTATACACTTTGAGCCAACTGTTCGCAAAACTAATTTTCCAATACTTAATCCTCTTTACCGTGGCTTAATGCCACGGTAAAGAGGTTCGACATATTAATAAAGTTAAAAAACTAAGAAGAGTATTGAACGTACCCCAATATATTTTGGCACCTTACACACCTAATTTTCGCCTTGTATTAATAGTAAAAATTTGTTGAGTAACAGTTGCTCCACAATGTTGCTGGTAACTTTGTTTAAATGTTGTTGAATTTTTCAATGTGCATTATCACTTCAACCCGCAACATCTTAGAGTATTTATACTACTACTGTAATATATTGTATATATACTGAATACTCTGAGCGCAACATATTGAAAGCGACTTCGCAACATGTTTAACCAAAATTGTTACTAAACGAATGTTTATCATGAATACGGACCGTTATAGTTAGTGACACTCACCACTGCGCCATTGGTGGTTATGGTGTGTGGTTACCTATGGATTCAGATTTGTTTCAATATTATTAATCAACTAGCTTTCCGCCCGCGGCTTCGCCCGCTTTGTCTAAAACATAATAAATTATATACTAAAACCTTCCTCTTGAATCACTCTATCTATTAAAAAAAACCGCATCAAAATCCGTTGCGTAGTTTTAAAGATTTAAGCATACATAGGAACATAGGGACATAGGGACAGAGAAAGCGACTGTTTTATACTATGTAGTGATAAAGGGTGTGGTTCAATTCATAAAACAATAACTGATAAAAATAATAACATTTATTATTTCTTATCTATTTCACATTTAATTTAATTATGTCCTTACTATCGATTACGATACAAGTAAACAATAAATTATAAATACTTTACGACAGAAAAACACCCTCCGCGTCTGTATTTATCCGCCTATTCGTATTTCCCTGTTGTGCGTTACAAATTTGAAATAGTTTTCTACAATTCTTACCGTCGCGTAGGTACCTATATTAATTATTTTTTATTATGTATGCAGTTTAATATTAAAACATGAAACAATATTTTTAGAACTTTATAAGCTTTAATATGAAATTCAAGAAGGCGTTTTTTTCTTGTCTCTTTTGATTCCGTATGAATTTTTTATGAATTTTTATTATGAAATATCTTCAATATAACTAATAAGCTAAAAAATGTGATACACCAGCGTCAGAAAAGTTTCATCAGAATTCTTTTACGAGATGCCTCGTTAAAAATAATAAACTTTACATACTCGGTATAGTATGACAATATGAAATTGTTCAAGATCCGGGGTTTCGGAGTTAGGAAGCGGGGAAGTTTAATCAAAGAGATAAGCTGATAAAGGGACGTTTTGATAACGTCAGGTAAAGACGTTCTGACTAGACTGTATTGAAATTGGGCAGGGGAGTTATTGAGATAACAGATAACCTATAGGTAAACTGTTTGATGTATAACTATAAGATGTGTATTAAAGTCAAAATGTATGTTGGGTGCATTAGATGTGTATTTAGTAAATATTTTGATATCAGAAAATTTTGATTGGTCAAGGAAAGCGAAGGTATCCTATAGCCGCAAGGTCGTGTATGGTATCTACTATCTTTCTTGATTTCGTATCTAAATTCTTAATATATTCAAAGGAAAATATTGATAAAGTTTTATCATAGGTTCCAAGAAAATTACGAATTTTACAATAAAGGGGTTTATGCTGTTATTGTAAATCCATTGATTAAGATAAAAATAGTACTTATGGAAATTGTAGATAAAGTAATTAGTAAAGGTAATAAATATACGGGTCAGTAATGCCGGAAAATATATACACAACCATAAAATTTTTATTTTAACAGATGGATACAAAACAAACAGAACAAAATATCTAGAATTAGTTAAACGGGCAATAATTGGTATAGGTGTCAACCCTTTGAATATCTACGCCCTAAGCCTACGTCTTCATCATCATCATCATCATCAGTTTGTCCACTGCTGGACATAGGCCTTAGTCATGGCACGCCATTGAGCCTACGTCTTACAGGATAGTAATTTAAAGTTTATTCTAATAATATAACCAAAGTTAACAAAAATGATGTGAACGTAATCTCATTTCATTTTAAACAATTCCCGTCCAGACTCCAACTGTGCTAGTGCTAAGCGATTCAATTTCACATGGGGCCAGTCCAAAAGTCATTTGGCTGCTATTTTCTGTACCATTCCGAGGGTACTCTGATCGCTCGTTCAGTTGAAGAACTAATTTAAGTTTTGGACAGTTCTATTGTATTTTAAAGTGTGAAATATCAGTTATGACTCGAACGGTTACACCGCTTGCTGATAATATCCCTGATAGTCTTGCACACTTTTTGACGTTTAATTCATACATGATTGGCCATTTTAATTGATAGATAGGTATGCTAAACAGAAACTGTGAAACTGTCCGTAGAGAATTTGCGATAGATTAGTTAACAGTCAATTATATATTTTTCTGTATATATAACACCTGAAAGTAACCTACCTGAAAGTTTGGAAACATTGAAATGGACATGGAAATACGAATGTTCTCAATTATTGCTATATTTTCCTGGTATATAAGTTTTCATAACTATGGTATCCGCTTTTGTGGAGAGAGTTCATTCATAAGAGCTTTCTTAATTCTTATAAGTTCTACCAAATACTTCCTAATCAGTTTGGTGATTGGTCGTTTCTTTTGTTATATTTGCAGATATTATGTACATGGGAAATTCATCAAAAGAATAGCCTAGTCACACTAAAGCCTGAGGTGAAACCTTATTTTTCGTGAAAGCATTGTTGAGCTTTATACTGCTTTAGGTAGATCTAACAAGTCCTACTAAAGGTGGTCACTGGACAAAGGGAATGTTTAATTTTGTAGGTTTCCTTTAACTTGAAAGGTCTCTAGAGTTTGTTGTAAGACCTCATAATGAAACCGCATCAATTTGTTGAAACCTTCTGGATAAACAGAATAGGTATTTTGTATTCAAAATTTAGGAATCAAACTATGTATTGTGAGGCTTTTAATACAAAATATCACGATAAATTTATCAATCGTCTATTGCTAACAATGTAAGGTAGTGCTATAGTTTTATTGTATAATCTAAACGGTATTCTTTATCTATGAAGAACAACTATACGTTATTTCCTGCTTGATAATTTATTTTTTGATATAGGTGAACGTCTTTAAATTTAGAAATTATTTACTTGAATAAGGCAAGTTGATTGATGGATGATTTAAGTAACTAGAAAATTTTGTTTAGTCCAGTTTCGAATGTTGTTTGTTAGGAATTGAAAACATCGTCAGAAAATACTAATGATTACAAGTAAATACTTAAAAAAAATATATTCATTATTGCCTTGACTTATTCGAATACATTCCATATGTGTAATGTGTAAACTAATCATGTTAGGAGCTATAAATCTGCCTGGGGATGGGCCGTGAGGCTGAATCTCTACTGCCAAATTAGGTTAGTTACATAGCCTAAGGTAGTAAGTAGTAACTAACCTTGTTGTAGATATCTAGGTATTTAAACGAATATCGAGATGTTTTACATCCTAGCGTTGGTTGAAATCTCTTCTCTATTCTATAGAAAATACTCGTGTCGTAATGTTAGTTATCATACTCCTCGGAAACGGCTGGACCCTTTCTCATAAAATTTTGTGTACCCGAGAACAGGCCAACATCTAATTTTCATAACCCTAAGTGATAAGAGTAAGGCAGAACAACGTTTGCCGGGACAGCTAGTCTATAAATAAATCTATTTACATGTGTAATATTACATTGATTTATAAGTGAATTAATATATTAGCTATCAGAATGCAGAATTCCCAACTGAGTTATCATTAGAGAAAAATAGAACTGTGGAACATTGAAATTTATCCGCTCAATACCACTTGGGACTTGGCTCAGACGGAAACATGTAGTGATTAGCCATATTGTTTTCGAAGCGTGTTAAGTGAGGTGTAAGATCGAATTTTTTGTGCTAATTGGTAATTAATTAACGCCAAGTTTTAGGTTTGTTTTTCGAAGTGTTATATTTTAGAGTTAGTTTGTGAATAACGACCGTTTTCAAGGCTCCATACCTGGAATTTATGTCCATAACTTTGTAAGTAAGGGCTTTTTACAAATTAAAAAGTTTGTGTTACATTTTTTTATTACAATGGTTTTTTTATCGATTTTGAACTTCAATCTTTTTTTTCACCGAATTGGATTCATTCAAGTAATAACAAGTATATTCGGAGCTAATAAATGGTATTTATCATCGGAACCACATGTCAGACTCGCAATAAAATTAATAACATGATGAAGTGAGAAAATCCCTGACGAAAATTGAATCAGAACAAATCAATTGCGGACATCGTTGATTCACGTCCCGCCCAGCCCCTACCTGAGGAAGTCCAATTATGCGCTGTCAAAACGTACGTGACGCACCTACGTTATTACCTACGTTATTATTTGATCCAACGTTCGGTAGTGACTTTCTTTCGTAACAGAAGACGTTTATAGGTCAGGGCAGTCTCTTTACTGGGAATTATTCTGAAAACGTTCGTGGAACTTCGCAAATATCGTATTCGATTAAGGAATTTTTGGATGATATTAAATTTAAATGTGGTCTGTAATAATAACAATGTTTGGATCACCGCAATCCATGTCATCAGGGATTAGTCCCTTTATATTATATTCATGTTCATAAATATTAATGCGATGGTTTATCCTTCGCAGCTTTATACGTTTTACTAATTTAGCCTCAAGCAAAATTGAGAAAATTAAATTAAGGACAGATTGTCAACGAAAATTAACACAGGATTGAAGATAGGTTTTGAAAACAAATTGCCAACTAACATTTATCTATACAGAAATGGCTACAAACGATCCCCATATCCATAAATCAATCTCACCCACTGACATGGAATCAATCTAAACACTCATAGATAAGGAATTACATTAATCTCGCAATCAGCGCTGCATCTGAAGTAATTAAACTATCTAATATGTATTACATACGGTAGTTTATCTCTTATTGGATTTCATTGGGCGTCAGATGGTACATGGAAATGGGTTAGTAATCTAAATGAGTTTATATAATTAAAGGCGTAGTGATAAAAGTGGTAATTTATTCGGATATAGCAAGATCGTTTTACAGGTTCAAGTCTTTTACCATGTAATTAATACTATTACTTAATTAACTTTACTAATTTGTTTTCGCTCTAAATCAGATGATGCGTATAAAAAGAATACATTTGGGTTCATTTTTTGGAAAACTTTTAGACGTCGTTTGTAATATTTTTAGATGATCCTATGGTTAATGCAGTTGCTTATACAACAGAAGATAGCTTTTCATCAGATAGAAAAATACTCCGAAAACAAAGATTATACCTCTCCAAAAAATATAATATTTTAAGCTTACTTCGGTATTTACATAGTAACGTAGACCACAATACACCTATCTAATCTTTCCAACGCATAAAAATAAACAGATAAATATTGTACAGCAGCCGACATCTGTTGAAATGTAATCAATAATGTTGAATCTCCAACATGAAGCGCCTGGAAGGAAAAAACGGACAGGATGGATGTATTCAACTGGAGTTCAAACAGGAGGAATTATGTAATTTGTGGATACGTGCTTCCAGACGCAGAGAGGTACTCGTGGGACAGGTGGTATGTGATGCAGCAGTACCAGCAGCTAAAACCAAAGTGATAGTACGCAAAGCCCTAACTAAAACGAATAAAACCCTGCTGTGGCAAGCTAAGCAAAAATTAACACCAAATTATAAATATGTGTGGTTCCAGAATGGGAATATATTAATCCGTAAATCAGAGAATGATAAACCTATTGTGATCAGAAGCGAAACAGACATTGAAAATCTCCTCAACCAGGCAGGACCAGCACATCATCGGCGGTAATAGATATAGTATTTTAAGTAGGTCACTATAGTTCAGTCGAATATCCCAAGCAATAATTTAGAACTTTTTAATTGTAGTACATATAACTCTTTTTGTAAAAAGGTTCCATCGTTAGCGAAATCTCAATTTAAGTTAAATTTAGTCCATATAAATGTAAGATCACTAATTAAAAATTTTTGCTATGTTTTAGAATTAATAAACAGTTCATGTTCACCAATAGATATTCTCATATTAACTGAAGTAAACATTACAGATAATATCGCAAATATGTTCAATGTAAATGGCTATATAATGCACAAAAAGTTACGTAAGAATAAAAAAGGTGGAGGTATTATAATATACATACGGAACGTTCACGTATTTACATCCAAACATCACACTTTAAACCACTGTGAATCAATCATAGGTCATTTAACGACTAATCACAAATACGCTGCAACAATTTGTGCAATATATAGGCCACCCAACGAAAGTAAATACTTGTTCGTAAGGGAGCTAAAGGATCTTTTATCTAGTAAGCCTTTTAAACACTTAGATATTTTTGTTATAGGAGACATGAACATAGATATAAAAATAAAGGGTAACATTCAAGATTTTTACATAAATAGCATGGCCGAGTGCGGTCTAACAAGTGTTATAACCGATTATACAAGAATTGAATTAAGAAACCAAATAATAACGCGTAGCGTAATCGATCACATTTTTGTAAGGACGCAACTGTTAGACGTGTACTCGGGCGCGCTCGGCACTGCAATGGCTGATCACCGTATGATCGTATTGTCGTGCATTGGACAATCATTAACACATGTACAGGATGACGTTAAAGTCATTCGAAAAATAGATAACATTAAACTAAATAATTTGCTTGATCATGTTAGCTGGGATGATTTTACGAATACAGAGTGTCCAGATAAATTATATGATAACTTAAAAAATACCATCCAAAATTGTTATAATCAGTCACAATTTGAACAAATAATTTCAACATCAAGTAAAAGAAACAAAGATCCCTGGATTACCAACACCATAAAAACTATGTGTGAAAAAAAAGATTTATCTTTTATAGACTGGAAAAATGACCCGACTAATAAAATACTTCGATTAAAATACAATAAATTACGTAATAAAACGCGTAAATTCATAGAAAAATCAAGAAATAATTACTATCATAATCAAATTAATCAAAACTACAACAACAGTCACGCTTTATGGCAAATTTTGAATTCATTAACAGGTCGCTGCAAAAATTCAATAGACAACTGTATCTTAAAAGCATTTCATAAAAATAACATAGACATTAAAACAATTGCTAATAATTTTGCACTAGAATTTTATTATAGTATCAAAAAAATTATTCCTAAATGCAATAAGCGTCTATTATGTGAAAATGATTATTATTATCCACAAAATAAATCAATGCTACTTAAAAAAGCTACCAGAGAAAAAGTATGTAATATAATTAAAAAACTTAATATCAATAAAGCTCCCGGATTCGACAACATTCGATGTATTGACATAAAAAATATATGCACTAAAATCGTAGACATAATAGTTAAATTTATTAATGCATCTATTGTTAATGCTAAATATCCTATAGAGTTGAAAACTGGAATAATCCGACCTATTCACAAAAAGGGTACGCGAAGTGAGTATGAAAATTATCGCCCGATAACCATTCTTCCGGTATTAGACAAAATCGTGGAAAAATTTATAGCCGAACAAATGCAGAATTTCTATGCCGAAAATAAAATTTTATCTGTCTCTCAATTTGGATTTCAACCGTGTAAGTCAACTTCACAACTTTTGTCAAAATTTACAGATGAAGTAAACTCATGTCTCGATAACAAAAAACATGTACTGCTACTATTTATCGATTATAGTAGGGCATTCGATACACTCAGGCATGACACTCTTATACATAAACTAGACAACTCTGGTATTCGTGGACCTCTTCTGGGATGGTTTAAAGATTATCTTGCTAATAGAAAATTCCGTGTAAAAGTAGGCGATGAAATGAGCAACGAAATGACCGTCACCGAGGGTACAGCACAGGGCTCTGTGTTAGGACCTTTATTGTACTTGGCGTATGTAAATGATATGGAACATGTGATCAACCACTGTTCTATCTATCAATATGCTGATGACACCTGTCTAATAGCCTCAGACAAAAATATTAATACTGCAGCTCAACAGTTACAGGAAGATTTTACGCGTATCCTAATGTGGTCGCACGACGCGGGTCTTGTCATAAATGTTAAGAAAACAAAAATAGTACATGTACACTCGAGTCATTTGAAAAACTATAATAATTTTAAAATCACGGCACACAATCACGTATGTCTTCACAAAGCTACATATTACAACCCAGACTGCTCGTGTGAATGTGTGGACCAAGTGCCTTATTATACTTACTTAGGACTAATTGTTGATAATAGATTTAATTGGAACCATCATATAAACTATCTGTGTGATAAACTTAGAGCCATACTCTCAAAATTTTATATTATCAGAAATAAAGTACCATACAAAATTCTTCTTTCTATCTATAGATCATTGGCAGAATCAATAATACAGTACGGTATCACAAGTTATGGACGCACATTTAATACTTACATCGATAGAATCACAAATTTACAACTAAGACTAATCAAAAAAATTGTACCTATTAATATTAAAAACAAGTTTAAAGATAAACCTCTCGAACTATTCAGCTATTGTAATGTACTGCCAACAAGACAAATGTTTCAAAAGTTTTTTCTCATAGAACAATTTCATAACATAAACTTTCAAAATCCCATCTCGCATCAGTTTGCTACCAGACAAATAACTAATAATAAATTAATTATTCCTAAAGTACACAATTTTTATGGGAAGCGTACGGCAAATTTCTTATTACCCACTATACTTAATTCTATGCCACAAAAAGTCAAGAAGGATGTTAATATTAAAAACTACAAAATAATATACAAAAGATATTTTCACGAATTAATTAAAACAATAAAATAAACATAAAAAACAACATCGTAATTTGTAATGAACACCCTGTAAATTGTAATAGATAAGGAACCGGTTTATGTACCTAGTTACATCTGTGAGCGACTGTGAGCGTTGCTACAAACCTCGTAAGGTTTCGCAACGCAAAATTGTATTTTAAAGAAATGTGAAATTTTGTTTTATAATAAATAAAAAAAAAAAAAAAAAAAAAATCAGTCAGCGATAATGGCAGGATAATCTCGCAATGATTACAGCAGCCAGCAATTAAACTATCCCATATTATCGCAACGCTAGTTTGTCTCGGTTATTACGGCTCATTGAGCTGACAGGTGTTGGATATAGGTACTTAGAGCTAGCCATCTAGGAGAGGGCATCTGGTGTGAATCGATTGGTTAGTCTTTGGAGACGAGACTTAGTACTTGAGTTTGCGTGTTTTAGATGACTAGGTCATTTTGTGGATGAAGAATGGTTGAGATGGTTCAGTGGTTTTACTCGGATTGGGACATATTATAGGATTAGACGTATAGATTTAGTTCAAATTCAAATGCTTTATAAATATATACAATTTTAATGAATGGAAAAATCGATGAATCGTTCCTGCCTCATGATCTGATGATGATTTTTTTTTATTTTCTCATAGATTCTAAGTATATTCTTTAAATTTTTAAAGAATACAATATGTATACTCGGGATCCATGAGAAATGTCTCGTCTATGATCTGCACAGGTCTACGTCAGTTGATCGTCATTCAATGCGCGCGCGCATACAATATGTAGTTTCGGTGCGCGTCGTCGCTTCGCGGGCGTGAATCACGCATTCCGCCCCTATTGTGCTTATTATTAATAATTGTGTAAGAGCCGCTGATTAAATAACTCTGGGTTATAATTTATGCTGAGTACCTTCAAAAACTTTGTTTTCATTTGGCAAAACAGTTTACTTTTATTTTAACTTAAATAATTTTATTTTACTTCGATGCAGCGCTAATACCTAACTAATAATTTATGTAGTCTGTTAAATTATTATCAACATATTTGGACAGAAGTAGTTTTGAAGTTTTAAATTTTTTAGTAACTAGATTTGAAGTGACTTATTTGATTGATTATTTTGATGACAAATAACCAACCTTCAAGACTTACGTAGATGACAATAATTAACAAGCAATATCATTAGCCGGCTCTTAGTCTACAATTAAACAAGTCGATTCCCATGTAAGTTGGAATGATTATAGTTATTAATAAGTTAGCGTTGACGCTAAGTAATTGCTTGAACATCTGGTGTTCATTTTTAATTTCACTGGCTCTGTGACGGAAATTGTTTTTTTTTTTTTAACTTTACATCTTTTTAATATGGCTGAGCCTTGTGTTTAAATGTTGGTTATGTTAATTAATAATAGAGTTTGGAGTTAGGAATGAGTAGATTATATTTTGTAAAATATAAACAATCCTATCCTATACTTATATTATAAAGCGAAAGTTTGTGAGGATGGATGTTTGTTACTCTTTCACGCAAATACCACTGAATCGATTACAATGAAATTTGGTATGTAGGTAGCTAAAGACTCAGAATAACACATAGGGTACTTTTTATCCCGGAAATCCCACAGGAACGGGATGCTGATTTTTCTTTAAGCCGCGGGCGGATATCTAGTCTAGTAATAAAATAAGATTACAACTGAGGAAACGTGAAAAAAGGGTGGTCTTATCACTAATCAATGATTTTAGATAATCAGTACCGAGAACTTTTTCCGCTGTTATCATTTATTATTGTTTATGTTTAAATGTTACTCACGGAAATATTTCGAGTTATTTATTCATCACCATAACTTTCTGATCCTAATTTAATTTTTCGATAAAATTACGATTGTTATTCTAATGTCGCATTTCATAACTATTTTATTCTTGACTAGCGGCTCGCCCCGGCTTCGCCCGTGGTACATGTTTACGTTTTCTCTCCATACGAACCATCCTCGTACTTCAATAAATTTTTGGAATATCATAAAAAATAATCTACGAAATCGTTTCAGCCGTTTTCGAGTTGTGCGCTTACCAACATAATATTTTGCGATTCATTTTTATATTATTCTTGATATGAACCAACTTCCACGAAACAAATAGATCAGTAGGTATAATTACTGATAGGTGAGGCATCTGTTCCATTCCCCATTACGGGGTATAGGACTTCTTTGTTGTTTCTAAATTCAATCAAATCAAATTGACGCACCCGTTATTCACTAACTAGCTGCTCCCCGCGGTTCCACCCCCGTGGCTCCACTCCTTTTGGTCGTAGCGTGATAATACATTATAGCCTATAGCCTTCCTCGATAAATGAGCTATCTAACACCGAAAAAATTTTTCAAATCGGACCAGTAGTTCCCGAGATTAGCGCGTTCAAACAAACAAACTCTTCAGCTTTATAATATTAGAATAGATTTAGTCATATTATTGTTGAAATTACCCCTAAACCACAAGAAATGAACCACTACATTTAATAAAAATGTATTATCAATACTCTTTGTCATATTTACGTCTAGACTTCACAATTACGTCAATGCTAAGTTTATACTAAGTTCAACTTGCAACTAAGAAAATGGACAACTTAGTGGAGTTACATTTGAAACTTTGTTCAGAAACTTGTACTTATTTATTCAAATAGTTTTTTTATGTTTGTTTTATAGGAGAGCTACTTTGAAAGTTTCTGTTTAATGGAAACCACAAGAAAACTATTGTTTTTAAACTTATTACACAGATAAAAATTAATAATAGATACAACATCTAAATGTAAATATATTGTTAAATTAATAGTACATATTGTATCGAAGTAATACGGCAGTTTCTCTTATTTAGGGATGGCTTAATAAAAAGTTTTTGCAAAATTAGGTACATACATCCACATGTTCGTATTACGGCTTTATGAGGCAATTTTTTAGCTTTACCCTTCCCTTTCAAGCTTTTCTCCGCAATATTTGTATTTTTATGTTGCAAGACCCGCATGCTCAATCTAAATTTTGCCTGAGAATCAGATGTGTATCCGCGGTAGAAAGTATGCCTATGTCACACCCCGGACACTCCATACAAAATTATCGTTTTGACAGTCACACTGTAGAGACTGCAAATGTGTGTGCAGTTAACGCTTTATGGTTGGCACATTTTTGACTAGCGTAAAAAAAAATTCGCGTTTTTCTGATGAAATACATCCGTAAACAGCACAATATCTAACCATTTTCTACGAAAAACGATAATCACAAATCCAAAATAATAAAATTACATTAAGTCAATTTGATTAATGTTGTCAATCTTCGTTGCGTATCGTCCCTGTAGAAAAATATGGACCAATTTTAGACTGATCGTGCGGGGTGAGGTAAGTGTTTAATTTTGGCGGGAGGCGGAGAGTGTCCGTTCTGTAGCGTTTAGCTACTATTATGTATTCTGTGCCTATGTCTCTGACTAGCTTCCTGGCAGACACCAAAAATCATATCATATAATCGCTCCGTTAAGACGTGAAACAAAATTTATAATAGTAAGAATATATTATGGACGTACTTATACATACAGAGACAATTCATATGAACACAATTACAAATATATCCCATGAATAATCTCGCCAAGTGATCATCACAAACGACAAAGCAGTAAACCTATTCAGCCCTACGTTGTGGCCGTAATAAGGTTAGCTTTTATTAATTTTCTCGGAGGTTCGCCTACAATAAGTTCCTTGATTGTAATTTCGTGTACCGGTGGTCGGAGTAACAGCGAATAAATGGTATTGTTCCAAAAAGTATTTGCAATGCCGATACTCGTAGAATTAATAACGTCTTGTAGTAAAAATTTACTTACTTATAGGTATGAGAAAAAGAAATTGAGTGCTACATAAACTTGTGTGCTTAGTTCAAAAACTGCAATCGCAGCCTATACTAATAAATTATGTACAACTGCGTAAAACTGATTTTCAGTCTATCAGTTTGTATCGTAATTCCTATAATTGAAACAATGAAGTGATGTCCATTTTCCTGTCCGCTCCGGGATATCGTTTTATCACATTGTTTTATGAGTTTTTGAGCCTTTTCTACCCTGTGAAATTGAAATTTTATTATCAGTCTCAGCCAATGATCAAACTTATTCTCACGACTGTAAACGCCCTCTCACTCACGTATTAACCAAAGTATGAATGAATTTACACTTTATGTTCATAAAAAAGAGGAAACAATGAGGCATAAACAGTTGTGAAAAATGTTAAGGAGGGGTAAAATGTTATTAATTTGGGAGGACCATGTCAGTTGTGCAGGAAGATAATGCTGAGTTATCGAATTTAGGATATTAGGGGATGTTTTCTAATATAATCGATTTACAGAATTAGGAATCAAATTAAATGGTTCGGAAGGAGTAAGGAAAACATTTACAGTGATTGGTAGAAAATTAATGACTAATATTTACTTGTTTTGTATGAGTTGTATAAAGTATAACTGCGAAATTTTAATTCAGTAAATGTTGATATACGTAGTTCTTTTCATACTTATTAAATGTTTCTCTCAAATATGTTATAGTTCAAAGAAATATACCACTCGACCACACACGCGACGAATTAAGATATTGCACAAATTAAAAACAACATCATTGTATTGCAGTTCCATTTTGATTATTTTTAGATGAGGGTATAAGTTTTTGCGGTGCAATTAAAATCCGATATTGTGAACAATTATATAATTGTACAAAAAATCTCGATAAATTACACCCCCAAATCTTCATAACAAATGACACTGAAAGCACCTGAAACGCTAAAAAAACCGTCAAATAAAACCGCTCAGCCGTAACGATAATATTAAAGATACTTAAACCCTTGTCAGAAACTAACTAGCAGCTAAAACTTAGTTCCATAAACATGTTCACAAATACAATATCGCTTGAAATGTGACCGCGCCTATCCCTTTGGGCTTGATTTTGGCTTCTCCATGTTATTGTTATACCAAATTAGGACATGGCTTTATTAAGCGAACAGTATATTATCCGAATGATACAGGAAATTGATCCTTAATACGTGTACATTAAAGTTTTGTTTACAGTTTTGAAAGAAGTAATGTTAGTAATTGATTACGTGTTGGATTAACGTTATTGAATAAGAACTATCGCTGGACTGTAAAATTAGATATTTTTTATCACTTAGACCTCTGTCTTGTATTACCGAGCTTATGAATTGATAACGAGCTTTCGTAAGATAATCATAATCCATTAAGGATATTGTTTGTTTTATTAGGCACATATTTTGAAATCAATGAAATGGGCGATATCGCATGGTAATTATCCGGAGGAAATAAGTTATATGCTTTACTAATTCATTCCGCGATGACATATCACAAAGAGGATGATAAACAAAATAATGTTTGAAGAACAAGGAACTGTTCAAAAGTTCATCGACCTTATTATATTCAAATCTCAATATATCATTATTTTGCACAAAACACTAAAGTTCAATTAGTGCCTCAAGATTTATACAATAAAAAGCTTTTCAGTGTTATGCAACAATACACCATATGTTTGTTAAATAGCGTACTTTCAAAGCGGTATTAAGTGTACTCGATATTAACAAAGAGCTCAAGATACACTCTTTTGTAAGAAACGGTTTTTGATTAAGATTTCCCTTTTTTAATGGTTCGTTATTTTGTCTTATGGGATACTTGATACACAAAGCGTTATGGTTATCACATATTGAATATGGTTATTATATTCATACATGTATAAAATGAAAGGGCCTTTTCTACTGCACGGGCGAAAGCCATGTTTAACATTTTTTTTACTGTTGATAGGGAAGCGCTTCGTACTGAAGGAAAGCTAAGATGTGATCTAAGATAGTACGCGCTTCCCTAGTAGGTACCGGTTCACTCTAAGCTTCCTTGGGTTGGGTAAAAAGCATCTGCACATAACGATCAGAGATTTATTTCAATAAAAAATTGACCAATCTCGGAAATAGTACCTTTTTGTCAAAGTTGAATTTAGGAAAATGTAGGTTGAAAACTTGTTAATGATTTTTAATACCTTTTGCAAATAGTGGCTAGATTACAGTAATAATATTATGTATAACGGTAATAACAGTCTATCCTCACAATTAGTGTTGCCCAAATTCAGTCTTGGTCTTGCAGTCTTGGTCTTGTTC
>CAJQZM010038680.1:0-16904 GCA_907164665.1 Colias nastes
AAAAAGGGTACCTAATGAGGAAAAGCTCCTCTGACGAAAATGTCATAAAATAATATAAGTACTTGCCCTTGTGGACATTAAAATAATGTTTATGAATACAATAAAAACCCTGATAACCCCTCATACAGTCTGCTTATGTGGGAGGTAAACATATTTTTGCCAATTACGAAATTGTATAAATGCTAACTATATTATTACAAAAAATATTTATTTAATTTGATATTTTCTGGTAATAACGTGTTATTTTCCGTATACAGTGAATTATTTCATAAATATACATATTTATATATATATACATAAAGCGTTATTGTGTCTATATTGGTAAAATTATCATTAACTAGCTATAAATAAATTACTGTATGATGATTATCTTTTAAAAAATATAATGTATGAAATATAAAGTTACTATTTTCATTTTTAAACTGCACACTGCAAGTGTCATATGCAACAGCTGTATGATGTTAGGCATTTTGCCTATTTTAAATTGTCTATTATAATTTATATTCATAGCTTTTTTTAAACATACAAAACGGTACGTCGTTTTATAGTTTAACATAAAAAATATACCTTAGGTACATTAAGTAATTGTGAAATAAACTGCTTTAAACTTAAAGCTTATATACTTGTTCATTTTACTGACTTTTATATCCAATTTAATAAGATAATTTAAAAAAAACATGCGTACATTCAAACACAATTCTATAAATGTGTACATAATTGCCAAAACGATAATAAAATAGCTTAATAATCAATACAATAGCCACCTATCAAACGAGATATTTTCTAAAACTGACGACATTACAATTACGCTGCTACATACGTACATACTTAGTACATAATATAATATTATCTTTGATACGTACATTGTTACCGTACAACTGTCTAATTGGTCGCCCGTGGCTTCACCCCGATACAAAAGGCGAGAAAAATTGTCAAAAGGCTCAAGATCGCAACTTAATTGACACTACGGAAAATCGTTACCTTTTATAACATTTGTGAACGTTTGTTCTTACACGAGACTGTTTTGAGATATTTAGGGCGGCCGTACACGGACCGCTTCAAGCAGTTGAGACCGACTGCTTGAAGCCGCGACCGCAAGGTGAACTATAGACATTCATTCACCGCCGTACACGTGACGGCTCGAGCCGTCGCGACCGCTTCAAGCCGTCAACTGCATGACGAAATTCCACCGTGCCGTTGACGGCTCGCGAGCGGTCGTGAGGCATACACTGACTGCTCGAGCCGTTGACTGCGCTAGAGCCGTCGACAGCTCCCACCCCCCCTGAAAATCAATGACTCGACTAGTCTGAAAATCAACCGCTCGAGCGGTTGGTAGTGACGGCTCGAGCGGTCAACAACCGACGGCTCGAGCAGTTGACGCCGACCGCTCGAGCCGTCCGTGTACGTCGCTCAGCCGTTAACTGCTCGAGCGGTCCGTGTACGGCCGCCCTTATTGACGTGACAACGTCTTATAATTCGATAGAGCCGGCTGCACGCACGAAAAAACAGGACTCATGCGGTGTTACCTCGCTCTGAGGCGTTCCATGTGGCTTGAAGTGCAAGCGAGAGCGCGGAACGAGTGACAAAGAGGCACAATCGGCCTTAAGACGTTGCGTTGTCAGTTGTCACGTTCAACTATCGTCAGTAAACCGACTTTACAGACAACCAATTTTTTTTTAAATGAGTTTTATTTCTTACTAGCTGTTTCCCGTAGCTTCACCCGCCTCATAAAAATAAGTTCTCATGGTACAATGTGAACCCTTTGGAGGTAGAATTTATCAAAATACTTTCTTAGCGGATGCCTGTGGTTCTGCATGCCAAATTTCAAACCCGATAGGTCTGATAAAACTGGTCAGTTTTGGACTGTGCGTTAATAGATCAGTCAGTCAGTCAGTAACTGAAAATCCCATCTGATTTATACAATCGTATTTATTTGTCATGATCATCATCCATTTGCAAGACTTCAAATAATTTATATTTTATTTAATTTAATAACTCGCTTTCATCTTAAGAATCTTACTGATGATTCAATCGCTATTTAAATGCAGGTACGAATCATAAAATTTCACTGAAATCCATTCCTATATTCACATAAAAGGCGAAGTAATTAAAATGTTACAAATTCCAAATTAAAAGCAAACAAAGAATATAGGCTTGCATCCGCTCACCTTTTATCATTGCTTACTACTATGTTATTTCAGAGCCGTATTTTCTTTCGTTTTAAACTACTGAAAATATTATAATTAATATGTTTTAATTACTTTCCTTTTTTATATGATGTGGAGGAAAATTACAGTGAATACACTATGAGTTATTGAAAAACCCATTTTTTTTAATGAGTTATGAGACATGGTGAAAGATCTAAAACAAATCTGTGTAGTTCTTAAGTGAACACGAAGTATTTCTTTAACAGGATTGAATTTGAATATCTACTCATGAAGATGTCATAGATTTTCTAGCCTAACAAGAACGAAAAGACAATACCACTATTAAAATTTTATGAAGTTTAATAGTGTTTATGGGCGGTGGTGACCACTTAACATCAGGTGGCCCACCTGCCCCATTTGCTTGCTCTGAAATAAAATAAATAAATAATTAGAAAAACATTACATTATGTGATACGTAGTATCTAAACACAATACTTTATACCTGGAAAACGCATTTAATAAGCCGCCTAGAGAGGTTATCCTTGAGATATATTGCAGTTTACTCTAAGCATTGATGTTAGATCTTAAGTATTACAAGTTCTATACAAAATAACTGAAGGTTTATTTTGTATGTTTTATTTACTTCATTTTTTTAATAGTTCAGTCATGTTTTTACCCTCTTTAAGAATCAAAATTAGGGCTTTTAAGTACTCCATACATTTTTATGGAAGTGGTAATATATTATTTTCAACTATATGTTATTCACTAAGCTTTTAGTGACATCCGTTTAGTGGGTGTTCGATAAATAAGTACATTGCCAAAATGTACAGTACTCCCAAACTGATAATGCGCATAGAAAAATTCGTCACTGTTCGGCAACTGTCATATTCCCCGAGCCTCCGAAGACGATATGTATATAGAGTGGTTAAATGTATTTTCTTCATGCATAGTTTATTAGAATTATGAGTTTTATTGTGATTTTATGGTAAAAGAGATAGGTAAGTAACGAAATTTGTTTCGATAATTCAATGTAAGTTAATAGCGAGGATAAGCCACACGATTGCGAATATACATTAATTGTTGTATTGATTTACTTGGAAAATTCTATACTTAGAACTATTAAAGTGTCTTACTGAAGCTGGCGTAATGATGGATGTATGGAAGGTTAAAATAAGACAAAGTTTATATTTAAAAAAAAATATTTTCAAACACTGGTTTACATTTAAATTGTGAAATCTAATCATTAAAATCTCAGTCCAAAGGATTTACAGAATCAGGGATTATCTCTATTTCTGATATTGCAGAATGATCAGAACTTTCATTATGCTCTTATTAATTTTCACTTTCCCCACTGCTATCTGCTACCTGTGTAAATAATCATTTTACCGGAAAATTCAAATAAGAAACAAAACTAAGAAGGGTATGTAACAGCAGCTCTATATAATTCCAAACAGAGATAATACGTGCGGTCACCACCAGTATATAAAGACGACTGACGGATTTTTGAATTTTTTGACTGACAGGCTACCATCACCAATCGCCCGAATTGTTTTCGATTGTGTATGACTCTGAATTGACTCCTATTTCTTTCGAACAAGGTGCAAGATGCAAGTGCATTGTTTAGGGCACTTACGATTCAATGATTCGGGGTGATTCGGGTGTTTCTGGAAATACGATAATTAGCGAAGATCTGCATGCGCATTATTAATTTTGGAGTACTGTATACATTTCTTGTATCAAAAGGTTATATAGATAACAATATGGACAATGGACATACGTCACTGTTTATTTTTATTTGTAGAATCTCAACTACAAAAGTTCCACCAACCACCGGTGCTAATTATTTCTTAATTGCTATGTAACACAATTTAAAAGCTCTACTATAAACTCTCTATTGAAAAATATACGTTTAATTTTGTGGTAAAGTGTAAAAAAATAGAAGGAGGTAAAAACAATTTCTTATATAGAAATTATGTATATCTCTTATAGTATTTTATAATAACGACGGCCCGTTACATTCCAATTTATGAAAAATCAACGACGGTCATGCGCGCCTAAAATAAGCGTGTATAGAGCAAATAGAGACCCTTTGAAAACATATACAGTTTATCTATAAAGATAATAAGAACATAGATTTATGAACCCTTATCGCCGGTTGTAAATTCTACGAACCTAATGTGTGTGCTTTTAATGACTCCAATGATTTACGAAGAGAGCTGGGGCACAAGTAAGTGCTTAATATACCAAGGTCGTTCACACATAAGAGTTATATCAACAATGTCATAGAATATGGATCTGTACTAGCTTTTTGTCACGGTTTTGATCATGGCATCATGTCACCTATACATAATACCTATTTCATGCGCATCAAAAATTATATAAGTGACGAAAAGTACACATAAATTTAAAAGTAGTTTTTCTTTTTTTATAAATCTCGCCGTAATGTGACGAAAGAGCTTTAAATTTTTAGATATTATAATGAAGGTATTCATCACAAGTTTGTTCTAATTTTGTATAATTTAAATATAAATTGATTACCAATTTTAAGCATAGCAATAAAGGTACCCGCATTTTTCAAATTAATTCGAGGAAGTCCATTCATATAAGACAAAAGCAAAAAGTAGCCCAACAGATCTTTTCACACCGCTCTCCACAATATCAGCAAACTTTATCAATTCCCATTCAATATTCCAATATTTACTTCAAACAAAAGCTTTAAATACGGTGGGAGTAATCCTGAAGTTTAATTGATATTATAATTATTTTTCAAACAGTTAAGAGATTGTTATAAAACGAGGGCTAATTGGTTCTTAACGTAAACGTTACAATGGGAAGTTATTGTTAACAAATGCCTCACTATGTATCTGTAATTACAGTACGTACTTCGAGCATCATTTTTTTTAAACTCGATTTTAGTGTTGTTTTAATTCATATTTTTCTCGTTGAATCATTGCATTGCTTTTAAAACGTAGAAATTATTTATATCTATTTAATTCATAAACATTTTACCTTTTTGTTTATTTTTTTATGATAGGTATATTTATTTTAAATAATTGTCCCCGTAGCTTGTGCATATTAAAAATTTATATTAAAGCCACTTTTTTGTAAAAGCACACCATTAAATCTCATACACTTAAAATGTATCCTTTAACTTGTAGTATAAAAAATTAAAAAGCTTTACCTAAAATTCGTTGTTTTCACCAACACAAGTACAGTCGCATACTGAAGTAGATAAAAACTGATTGCAGATTCAACTGTTATCTTATATAAATATTGCCAACAACGCTCGTCAACAAAAATTGTAAACCAAATATAGATTTTCATTTGCACGTGTGAATTGCATATGTACTGTGAAATATTTTTAATTATTTATTGATTGGACGAATACAATGGGTGAGTAATTTCTTTTTGAGGTGGCTTATATGAATATAAAAGTAGGAAAAGCTTAATTCTTTCAAAAGACAAGATCTATAACATGTTACATTCTTGTATTGTTGAGTTGTTTTGCTCGAGTCAGAAAGCTGGATACTTATTGCTCTTCATTGTTATGTTATTATCTTATAAATAAAATTGATGTTAATATTTAATTCTATGACAACTCTAATAGGATACATTTTATTTTAAGACCTCTATCCAATCAGTTTGATTGTTAATAAAAATTAGTACAGCATAATATTGGCTAAGCGTAACGCAGCTACCATTCTAAAACTATGAAAAAAATATTGATAAGTAATGTGCTGCAAAATGAATGTGCTAAAATAAATCTTCTAGACTGTGTGGCTATGAATAACAGGATAGATTTGAGAACAGAATAACCAATGAGTAATGTACTAATGATCTAATTCTAGACTAAAATTTGAATCATTATAATTCGATGTAAACGTATGTCATTAAAATCTGTTTCTTATTATAATTACTCTTCTCACTTCCCTACCCGACTGTCCAATGAATAAAAAAACCCATACATTAGTCCTTTACAAGCGAATACTCAATTGGAACCGTGTGATGATCCCATTAATGGACATATTATCAGATACACTATCTTAATGGGGTTTATGGACCATTGTACGAAAGATAACTTCAATGTCATCATGTACCTAATAATCGACGTACTGAAATACCCTTTGTTGAAAATATTGAATATCGTTTATGTTTTTAGAATGTTTTAATGTATATTTGTCATTTGTTATTAATAAATATATATTTGATATACATTTAGAAATCTATAGATTTCATCGTTGTAATAGACAACATTGATACAATAAAACATTGTAATATGGAAATCTTCATACATTATTAAGTTACATAAAAATATGTTCTGAACGCAACAGTAGCTTTTTTAATAACTTTCACCTACATAATATCTGTTTTACCCTGGCTATTACCAGATGTTAAGTTTAGCATTTATAATATTAGTATTATAATGAGGAAAGTAATCATTGCTTAACTATAAATTAAACAAATTACATAGGTACATGAAAATATTGATTCAAAAATCAAATAATACCTTTAATGATTAATTTTATTAAAACATTTTCGTAGTAATATTAATTCTCACCGCCAACGGTCGAGGGGTTAAAATAATCCCGAGCGTACGAAAATTAGAAATTCGTCATGAGGGTTCCAATATACAAAATTATGACTATTATCCCTAAAATTAGGTCACACACGTGGATTGTCAAATGACTCAGGCACAAATAATATTATACTATTCTAGACCTGGGCAAAAGTTACGAGTCCAAAGCTTGTGAATATTACGATTTAGATGATTTGCATAATCTGTGCTTCGATTTAATTTGTTTTTCTAATTAGGTCTATATTTATATAGTTTAGGGCCGATTTTTCAATCCTTAGTTAAAACTTATTCATCGAATATCGTATTAAACAACTATTTTAAAAATGTGTTACTTGCCCACTTTTTGACAGTTTTTAGGTGACATCTGTATATTATTGTGTAATACTTTATTGGACGGATAAGATTTAACCAAGGATTGAAAAATCAGCCCTTAATGTACTAGAATTATTGTGGGAATAAATTTATATTTAAAATTAAAATTTATTTATATTTAAAATTCAATCTAAATACGTGTCAAAACAAATATTGAAACAATTACTAATAATTTTTTCATCTTTTATAAAATACTAGGTTTCCGCCCGCGGCTTCGCCCGCGCAGCCAAAGAAAAACCCTTGCGTCATTTTCCCGGGATAAATATTAGCCTATGTCCTTTCTCGGGTATCAAAATATCTCCATACCAAATTTCATGAAAATTGGTTCAGTAGTTTAGGCGTGATTGAGTAACAGACAGACAGACAGAGTTACTTTCGCATTTATAATATTAGTATGGATGATTTGATGCCATACCTGAACTATGATAAAATATGGTTTCAATAACTTTATTTAAATCACTTGTATTCCTTTATTTTTATTAGAATAAATATACATTCAAATACAATTAATTAAAGAAATATAAATAAAATGTTTACTTAATAATTGTGAACATGAGTTTCCAAGTAAAAATACTGTTAATTTAATACTGAAAAATAAATGAAAAACATTTTCACTGCATAAAGACATGACCTTTGAAAGGGAATATTTTTATACGTGTAGAAGGTATCCTTGCCGCACTCAAGTTTATGAAACTGCTCATAACATCATGGTTTCTGAGGACATGAGTACAGTTTCTTAATGGAATAGCTTTTCTTCGTTTAGTTTTAGTATTTGATGAATTGCGAAGGTATAATACGTATTTTATGTTTGTCTAGGAGGTGGAACTATAGACTTTTTAATTAGTGTTAGTTACTATTTTCTTATATAGTACACATTAATAATACAATACCTAGAAACATTGGTTCTCGTAACATATATTTACTAGCTTATTATAAAAATGTGTGCGTGTACTAGTGTACACACGTAAGAAGTGAAACTTCTTTATGACCTTATTTTTCAAAAAAAAATTACTATATGCAACTTTACAGAAATACGTCGAATCACGCGTGGTAGGGATAAGAAAAAGATGGCGCGTAACGGAAAAATGTCACGCGTAACGAAATAATGTTACACTAAATTTTTTTCCAACCCCGATAAAGAAGTTTCACTTCAATTAGAAGGCAAATGTTAGTAGCGGTGAGAGCAACAATCAGTAACTTGATTTTGCTTGAATGTTGTCAATTGTCATCAAATAATGATCGAGTATAATTTTCTATAATATTATACACAGATAGTATTTATGTGTTATAATAAACAATCTATATTTCTT
Organism: Colias nastes; assembly: GCA_907164665.1. Taxonomy (NCBI): domain Eukaryota; kingdom Metazoa; phylum Arthropoda; class Insecta; order Lepidoptera; family Pieridae; genus Colias; species Colias nastes. The sequence continues at coordinate 8,406 of CAJQZM010038680.1, forward strand.
GACAAATTTTTGCTTTGATAATAAAGATAATATGAATAAAAACCGCATTTTTATTCTAACACTTGGTTAAAAAGCAAATCACTTACTTGCCGGAAACGTCATAAAAGTCAGCTTTTAAATAACTATTAACTTAATAAAATCTCATTCGATGTAGTTTAAAATATATGGTTTATGGCCACTATAGTTGAAAACTACAGGCGATGTTAGGACATAGAATTCTAGATGAGCTAGTCTTTATTATTTTATATTTTTAGCTTTTATTTAAAAACTTCTAATTGCCTCCCTGGTCTACATTTTGCATGTAGTTTGATGGTTTTTAAAATTACTTAGTTACAACTCGTTAATATTCAAGCGTGCTAAAAAATTATTACAAAGTTTTATAAACTTCAGTTAAATCAAGTATATTATTTTGATCAGGACATAGAATAAAATATATCATAATTATTATCTTTTTCGTAAATAACCACTTCTTCACGGAAATTCCTACCAATTCAAATATAAGCAAGATATTATGTAATAAATTGGTATTTTAAGCTTTTTTTAATACAACAGAACCGCCTGGGTAAAAATATTATTAAAACAGCTCAAATGATTTGATAACGATAGTGAGAAAATGAGTAGGATTTGTATTTGAGAACTCCCACTCAGAGTAGACGTCATTTGTAGCAGCGTAGCGGCCGCGGCGTAGCAATTCGTAGCACTATAGTCAGATGGATTAATGTTTTATTAGTATAGAATTTGGTACCACGAAGTGTGGTTTTATATTATATAGAAAATTTGATATTAGTGTATTATAAGTTTAAATTAAAAAAAAAAATGTTACCATAAACTACAATCCAAAACGCCTTTTCAACCAATTACGAAGACGAACTTAAAATCCCACATAGAGCTCATTCAGTACAATACATCTTTGATAAAATAAAAATAGAATCAGCTAGTAAAACCGGCAGTAAACAGATGTCACGGGGACATAAAGGGGGAGCGTGAAATACGGCAATTAAGAACTGTTGACCCACACAGTGAGCGCTCGTGTCTTGGAGATTTGTTGACGAAACATTCGTATGCTTTATACTAATATTATAAAGCTGAAGAGTTTGTTTGTTTGAACTAATTTCAGGAACTACTGGCTGCTCATTTATCGAGGAAGGTATATCATTACGCTAAGACCAACAGGAGCGGAGCCACGCAGGTGAAACCGCGAAGCGCAGCTTGTCTTAGAAAAACCCTAATAATGCTTAAATAGAAGTACAGTATAAAAAAATCATTTACGATACGACTTATAGGCTAGGCGAAGACTATTGCACATCATCGCTTTCGGGATACAGTATTCGGAAATACCCAAGGTGTAAAAATAAATTAACAATGTGAGCTCAAGCTTAGTAAGTGCAGATTTTTTGAATTATGGTGTTCAATAAGTACCAAAATGAGTACAATCGAAGGGGATGATATAATGTTCTACTTTATCCAACTGCACGAAAAACTTGAAAATACAATATTGCGAAATAACTGGGTAATATTAATCTTGTATCTCATAACAAAAATTTCATTCAAACCAATCAGTGTAGGCAAGGAAGTACATAAACACAGACTTTTATAAACGGAGTGTAACACATTTCATTAAGGAATTCTTTGAAGCGAAATTCCTTCAATATCACTATTTATGTCAACTCCCTAGTCTTATTTTTCATACATATTTCCTATGACAATATACGAGTAATAAGAACACCTGGCTTAATCATTCCCAGTTTTCCCTATCATATATATCTATTATATATTTTATTTGTTATATTACCTAAAAAAGTAATAAAGTGAAATCAACTCTTGTCAGATACAGTTGCTAACGTTGCTCGATCATTTGGAACTGGTTAACGTAGAAAGTTCAAAGATTGATCTTCGGAACTCGTTTCTAAGTTCGCCGGTTCATTTTTCACAATTTAATTTGTAGAAATAAAGTTTCATGTATGTTATATAAAATTTAATGTTACCTAGAAATTTTAGATTAAATTTTAATGTTTCGATTGGCTCTGTATTCAGATACTGACAGAGGAAAGACGAACTTGAATTCATAAATATCTCATGAAGCACATTGTGCTTTTTACATATATATACCTATATTTTAGGTACAGGGGAATTAAAAAGATTTAATAATAATAACGTCAATCATACACGACCTCATAATATTCAGCTAAAAATACCGAATGTCAGCAAGCAATATTAATGAATATTCTAATCTTTCCGGCTGAATGGATAAAAACGAAACCTTTTATTGAAATCAGCGTTGGAAATGTACGAATTGAATGCATTCTATACGATTTGTATGGCGAAAACTGCGATTCATCCACGCGTTTGTAATGATGGATGGAATATGTATATTAATGAAGATTTTAGTAAGATACGTTTTAATTATTATAAGTGCACTACGTCGTTACACATATTTCTTATAAATATTATTAAAATCTTTATTTATATCTTAAATAAATGAGATTTTATACACGTATTTCTACAAGATGCTTGCATTTGAATTAAAATATTCCACGAGTCTGTCATTAACCTTAATTGCTATATATATAAAACAACGAACCATGAATAAGGGTTATGCAATGAAAGCTGACCGAGATATGTAACATCCTTTAACCTACAATTTAAATCGTTAATCACGAAATCCTGTATCGGGGTAAAAACGGGAAAATTAATATGGTGATGATAATATAAGAGTGATGGCGGATATAATTTATTTCGAAATGAAAGATCATTAATTATAGTCAAATAAAATTTAACATAATTCGTAAAATGGATACATATCTTTCTTATTACATGCGTCTTTGATATGCTATGAAAGCTGCTTCATAAAAAGTAATTAATATTAATTATAATTGTATTGATATTTTATATACCTAGTCCAATAAAGTATCCATACCTTATAGTCATTCTAAACGAACGTTTTTAGTTTATACAAAATAACCTAATTCAACGAAATTTACTCACCTCTATAAAACTCAAATATTTAGCTAAAATAACGTTACACTTACAAAGTAAACTGAACTTCGGAATTGTCTCAAATCTCCGCTCGCAAACTTTGCCCTTCAAAGCTCGGAACAACTCAATTTCTTACGTTGTTATTAACTCATACGATACTTATTTATTTTTCTAATGTTTCCCTTTGAATTAGTTTATAACTTCAAATTTAAATTAACGTCGTCTTGAAGTTTATTTTATAAATTAAACTAAAACTACTGAATTATTTAATAAACGTACGGCTACTAAATGTTTGCTCTAGATATTTTTGAAGTGGAAAAGTAAATGAATGGGCTATTTAAATAAATCAATTATTTTATACATTCCACAAATAAGCAATATTAAATAGAAATACATTACGATAATTATGTTCTATAATCAGGTTATATTAAATTAAAGAACTGTTATCAAATCATTTTTTTAAACATAAGTAGAATCTCAAAAAAATGTTGCTTCCCATGTTATCTTAAGATATTAAGGAATTTTTCATCAAAGGAAAGAAAACAAGCAGGGATTTTTCGCTTCCATGATGCATATTAAATACACCATTGGTTTTAAAAATCTCATGTGATATTGTGAAATTATAAAGAGGCGATGTAATAAATTCATGAAATATACCGTATAAATGTTAATTGTCTTTAAAAGTTCAAGACATTCAATCCTCACCAGGCCTCTGTCCTTATATTGGGAACAATAACAGGCTAATTAAGAAAATACCTATTATTATTAAATTTATTTATATCATTGTGATGATGATATTACTGTAAGATCTTTATAGAGCTTTCTAAATTAAACAATGTCACGAGAAAATTTTATATTAAAACATACCATTAATTAAAATTGGTCTAAACAAGTGAAATTAAATGTTTATAAGACAAACATCGTCTCAGTATGAACTAGTGCCTTTTGCGAGAAACTTGTCAAAAATTCATATGAGTCTTCAACGAAGATCATAATGTGCTAAGTTTTGTATTGGTGTTTGCATTTAATACAAACTTTGGTGCTTAGCGTAACCATTTGCTTGCTTATTCTATAAAAAGAACGAAATTGGACGCTTATAATGTTAGATACTCTTTCATTTTTAATATAAGTATTTATTATTTATAGCACTAGTAAAACAGCTATACATGGGAACCTTATTACTATTATATATAAAGCAAAATACTGTATAGTTTATTAGACGGTCTTGTCAGTATTGAAAGTGAAGTATTAATATTTTGCAATACATTGACTGCTTTTACCTACTGTATGGTCACAGGTCTAAGAATCATCTTCATAATTAATTTAAAATATCTCTTTATACACAGACCATTAGCAGTTCTATTTCAACAAACCAAGATCTTCCAATACCCAAATTGCATGTAACAGTGTATATTAGAAATTAAACAAATCCAACGTTTAAACATCTAGTATCCGAACGTTTGTCGGTCAGGAGCCTAACTTCGTTTGCTAACAGATTGCTCTGAGCGAGAATTTATTAAAATATTTAGTGGACTCTGAATTATTTTTATTAATTTAACAAGGGGTGAATGCGTAATTTAGCAAATATATTGAGGATGTGATGTCACTTATTCTTCACCTTAGATTCTTCACATATGGAATATGGATGGAGGTTTAGAGGTTAAAGTCATTATATAGCGTTTGTTTGTATGTATGTTACAAAATCGTTAGAACATTCAAACATATGGGATAAATAACTAATTACTTCCATGGATCCCCTTGATAAAATAGGTCAATTTAAAAATACTCTTGTCGAAAAAATATAGGCAAGACGGAGTTTTCTTCTCTTAGTGTCAAGTCGTTGTAATATAATTATAATTATAATTTTGCTATAAGAACATGTTCAATCTCAGTATAAATTAAAAAAAAAACGCATACATCAGCCGTCAGCGACATAAATTCATAATATGGTCGAATATGAATACGAAACCTCCGTCATGTCAAACCCCGTATTAAAATATAGGTACTATAAGGAGACCCCGCGGCGATATTCGACTCATACCAACCTTGTTAACTTTTGTAAATACCAACATTTTATTCTTAAAAATCTACAATAGAAAAATATTTAGACTTAGTCTATTTTTAGGCCGTTGTCGTAGGAGTGCGATAGTCGTGGTTTGAATAAAATGAGTAGGTAACTCGTTACTATCGAGTTTCTTGTTGATTCCTTTTGCAAGATTCCTAATCAAGCCTACCTTCCTAATTCTGGTAGGTTTATAAACATATTCCATAAATAAAAAATTTGAATTCAAATTATTTGTAAGGGACAATTTCTCCCAGGCTTTATCAAAAATTGACAAGCTTATAATTATTAGGCATTTCGTTGTAAAGAAATTGAAAACCTTAGCAAGAAAAGTCTCTCTACCTCCGTCAAATGTCTCTACTTCATCTCATTCGCTGCTAATCTATACTAATATTATAAAGCTGAAGAGTTTGTTTGTTTGTTTGTTTGAACGCGCTAATCACGGGAACTACTGGTCCGATTTGAAAAATTATTTCGGTGTTAGATAGCCCATTTATCGAGGAAGGCTATTAACTATTTATCATCACGCTAAGACCAACAGGAGCGGATTACTGCGGGTGAAACCGCGGGGAACAGCTAGTTACATAATAATTAAGAAGTTTCAAGTAAGATTCTACCGTGACTAGATAAATCAGGATATTCTTAAAACTGTCTGTCTAAATCAACATATACCTAATCTTATTAAAACTCTTGAATAAACGAAAACAAATGAGAAAGGACAAAGTGATTATAAAATTAACAATGAATAGTTCATTTAAAATGTTCAATTAGTAAACCCCCAATTCTGTAAATAATAAATGTAGGTACCAAGTTTACCAAAATATTATGAAATTTTAACCAATAACAAAGGGAATAAGTATTAATAACATTTTTAGATCACAAATAAATCTGTGTACGGTGTTCACATGTAATAAGCAATATTTAGATTAAATAAAAAAGCAAATAACATTTATATTTAAAGCAAAACACGTATTAAAGGATTAGCACGCTTTAACGCGACAGTAATTAGCCGACCCCCACTTGTCCTTTTTCCTTCAAACTTTTAATAAACGGATTTCAAGGGATAATATCATTATGTAAATTAGTATTATGAATATATTTCAAATCATTAAATAATAATAATATTTGTATAAACTATAGGCAATAGCTCTTTTGTCTTATTAAAGACCATAGTTTTGCTATATAAAAGTGTCTAATGATTGAAAAAACAGTTTTTTTTTATATTCTACGTCGTAGATATTTCGTCTATAAAACTGATACAAATATTTTCATAGCTTTTACATTACCGCCTACTTAGGTCTAAGGTAACCATTACCAGTTGAGTAGTAGAGTAGGAGTACTTTGATCGAAATATGACCTACATTCCGCAGTTCTAATATTTATGATAAGATAAAAGCCTTTTAAGCAGATTTAACAGCGAAATTCATAAATATCTAATTGTTTTTACAAAGGAAAGCACAACTCGGCTTATAAAACGCCTGTAAAATGGAACCATAGACGATTGAAAGAAAAACACTTCAATAAGCATTAATTTCATTCAAAAAGTTAATAGAACTTGTAACTTGTAAACTAATTTTTATTTCCTGAGACACAAGATTCCTTGAATCGTAAATATGAGCGAAAGTTTGCGTTAACTGTCTGATTGTAAGTTAAAAGTTGGCTTGAGTAGGGACAGACAAGTTGGCTCAGATTTATACGGGCAATAGAACGTACTTTGCATGCTAAGTAGCATTTTAATGTTGAATTAAATCCACTTTACCTGCGTGCACGTAGCGAGATTTTGATTTTTGTTTTTTGTTCTGTTTTCTCAGGTATAAAACAAGCCTTAGTTTGTACGAGTTGGTGGAAATTAGAATTGTATTTGTATGCCACTTTTACATCTGTAGCATACAATAATAGTGTATGTAAGTAGGGTATCTACCTACTTACTTATTGATATATTGACAATATACCAAATATACACACCTACTCATACTAATAAAAACTTGAAATATACCTACGACGTATTCCCGGGTGATTGTTGAAGGATAATATTATGACTATGATTGTTTTCACTGATAAAATGTATCTGGACCATTGTCAGTTAAGAGCGGTAGGGACGAATGAGATTTTAAAGTGCGTATTTAATAGTTTTTATGTTTACGGCGAAACATAGAGTTATATTTAAACGTATAATAAATGGTTTGATTCATTAACAATTTGAACGAAACAATCATCTCTCCATCAAAGCTTGAAATTAGAAACATAAAAACCGTCCTATTCCAAACAACAAACTTAAACAGAATAACGGTAATCATAAAATTTATTGAGACGTCTGCGAAATACAATGAATCCCGCGATAATTTTAGTATCGTAACGTAATCAAATAAGAATTGAACCACACCTTAGAGACGATAAAACAAAATAATGTAAAGTTTACGGCTAGCTTTGCCTCCGCAGGCGATCTCGACAAATTATTTATTGGTTTACGAGAACGTAAGAAAGCACTAAACGTGGTAATATGGCTGCGTTGATTTTTATGTACTCTAATTATGTCAGTGTTGAATTATGTTTACTTTTATTTGGTATAAATAATTTTTATTATCAACCCTCTGGGTGGTAAAGAATTCGCCAATGATAGAAACTGGATTGTAGTCAAAAGTTAGCTTGAACGTAAGGAGAAAATATAATGACTAAATTCAATTCACTTCACTACAGCGTAGGACTAGACAAAATCTTTCAAAAAGTGTATGCCCACTCAAACGCGTTAAAACGGGTTTTTGCGTGATAGAAGAACAATCATGCACCAAATGAATTTTATCAATTTTATTCTCAACACATAAAAAGTGATCAGGTAACACTAAGGGTAACAGTGTAACACCCATATTTCATTAAAGGTATCAGATGCAATTAAAAATTAATATACTTATTGTACTCATTAAAATACAATTAGTCTACCACAATTCTAGCATTGTTATAGTATTGTGGTGTGAAAGTGAATAATGCATAGCAGCTTTCAGCTAACGCTTTTAGTCAATTGCCTCTTTACTTTGCATAATTACAGGTAGATAAATTTAACATAATTAACTATCCAGCAATTAGAGATATTAGGACTTCACGTTACACAGGTCTGATTTTATTGGGTTCAAATGAATGGAAATTTGAAAGAGAATTAATCATCTATCTTTGCATCGGTCTTTCTTGACTAAATCTACAAATATTAAATTAGGCTTAGTAAACTAAGTTATAGGACAGGGACTAGAGATCCTTTAGTAGAGCGTCTTTCAGTTGAGTTAAATTTAAAAGTTCTGATTTCATCGAATTATTTCAAGTTCCTTTGATACGTTTGTTACTGTTTTCCATAAAAATTATTGGTTTTACATGCAATAAGTATACGTACATTTTAAAAACAATTCGATAATCACCTATAGAATTGTCCAATATTAAAAATAGACGAAACACAAACACCTAATTAACAGTTA
>CAJQZM010038681.1:0-49284 GCA_907164665.1 Colias nastes
TTTTTATTTTTGCCCCACCCTAAGCCTATGGCTAGCTACGCCCATGATTGGCCCAATACATTTTGGGTGGCTCTACATTATCAGAATCGTTTTTTCGTAGCATATATTGTTTCTCATCGAGATATATTTCTTTATTTGCATACAATAAACGGTAGAAAGTATAGTATTAATCATAACACCAATCTTTGACAAGATCCTTAGGTATTGTATTGTTTGATAATTAATCCATCTACTTGGTTTGATGTTCGATTTAAAGCAAAAGAATCACTTCACCGCAAAACCAATGAATTATACCAACATTGGTAAGAAAAATGTAAGGTTTTAGTACGCTCAATGAGGGTAGCATTAGTTTTGGGCCATTTCCACTCTGAGTGCACAGTTTGCTTGTCCGCGCTCCACTTACCCGCGCTTAAATAAATACCGCACGTTTGCGCGATATTACGACTAACAACACTTCACACTTATAGGGAGGGATTTATTGCTTGTACTGTACACGATTTATGTATGTACTTAGTTCCGTTTCTTGGCACCGAGGTAAAGACTGATTGCAATCAAGAATAGCTTTGTGGTTGAAGAATCGCTTTAGTTTCGAGAATAAAGCTTGAACCTAGAGCAGTAATAGGGGCGGTTTATTAGCTTTTTGTAGTATCAGTGAATCACACATACGCTTTTTTAAAACAAACTTCTTAATTTCACTTCGCAGTTCTACAAATTTTTACGGGCATTTATTCTAATTATTTCGCCATACGTATAGGTGCTCGATATCATCGGTTAGCATCAATAACTACTACTAGTCTATACAAACAACACAATCTTATAAGCGAAATAAGATGAAGAATATTCCAGAAAAGTATTTTCCAGAAGGACGATTCATCAAATAACAATTCGGCGGTCAACCTGCACTCGTTTCACATTCCAAGCATTTGATATTGAATTAGAATTGTGCAAATAAGCTGTCTGCAATGTTTTTCACAGCTCGCGTGTCTGCTCTAGAACGGTACCTACACTAATGGCCCATTAGCTGAGTCCAGTACAAATGGCTTGTTTTTGTTTTACTACTGTTTCTTGTAGGTAGAAGTGCATACTTCGTACTGAAATGAGAACTTTTTCTGCCTATAATATAAAACAACCAATGTTGATAGAATGCTGGAAAAATTGGTTGAATAGGTCCTTGGAAATCGTAGATATTAATAATATGTTGGTTAAAGTGTAAAATAAATGCAAGCAAACGTTCTTCACTAGAAAAAAATTATCGAGGACATGGCTGACCACGTCGAACTTATGTTGATTTGAAAAATGTTTTTTTTTTAACCCTTTTCGAGGCTTGCGCTGAGCGACGCTAATTAGTCTCGTGAAAACTGTTCTGTCAAAGCAGCAGCTGATTTAATTTTTAATTATCAGCAGATATCCAAGAAAAGTTGAAGATAATGAATAGAAAATACCGATATTTATTTGCTTTCGCTCAAACTTAGTGTTTGACAAATATGTAGAACTTTTAGTAACGTAATTAAAGATAAATAGAACCTAGACAAGATACCTAATGATTGTATCAAATATTTTAAACGTTGTAATGTATCTAACACCACAATATAATTGTAACTTTCCCCAACATTAAATTTAAATCTATCGCAACACTGAATTTGTCCTCCGCAGCGGGATACTATTACATTTATTTATGGCTTACCAAAACATTTACACTATTATTATTATGTTGTTACGGCAGTATTAAAATGCTATAAAATTTATGATGCTTGCAAAAATTTTAATTTGCATTTTGAGACTTTATATTTGGAAGGATAAGGTTTATTTTGTTTTGTCGCGGGATGCACTGAGTAGGATGACAAACGAGATGGTGCGGCCCCCTCGATTATAAGGTGAGGCGAAAAGTCGTCGTGATGTCGAGTCAGCATATTGCGGTGTTTCGTTGGGGGACAATGTAGGTAAGTAATAGAAGGGGTTACCACAATGCCTGCGACATGCCAAATTGATTTTGATTAGTTTTATTGTAAACGCCCGTGTGAATGAAACAATTTTGTCGCTTTTTTTAAATTGAATCTGTGTCACAACACCATTTAATTTGCTTCTAATTTATGGTTGTTTCATGACATAGAGATAAATTATCTTTCTGAGCAACCATCTTATTTCGATTAGATTGGGGTTAATATTGACAAATTTATATTATTTAATAACTTATGATCATATGAATCGATATATTTAAATATTGTTATAATGAAATGATCACTGAAATTTGTTCAATCAAGCTACTTTACATAATTATTTAAAGCTTATCTATATTCTAATTAAACTACTCCCTGCTAGATGGCGTTGTTAACTTCTTGCTTAGAAATCGTTAAATAAAAATGTGAAAACATCTACCTAGGTACTATTATGTAAATATTTGATTGTTATATGAGTAAATTATTATTAATATCTATAGATACCTATTCCCTATTACTAGATAGTTAGTCTAATTAGAATCTTGTAAGCTTATTAAATGTTCTAATAAATTAAGAAAATAGATTATTTTGATTATTGAGAATTTTAATTATACCTATTTAAGGTATAATTAAAATTGCCTACTTACATGAATCTATAACCCAAGAGCCCACGACGGCCAGACATTCCTTATTTTAGAAAAGTTGAAAGTTTCTCTGTATAGGTAATATGTCTCCGATACAGATAAGAACGACTAGCGATTATCAAGTCTGGGTTGTGGTTACTTACCCCGTAAAAGATAAGTAATAACTTTATTAATTATATATTATACTATTATTTTTTTAATAATTATAGTTAACTAATGTTTTTAGTGGGTTATTTCATATTTGTTACACTTTTAGGTAGTTATGTGAATTTGATATGATAGTTATTTTTAAATGTGTCTGGCAAGATGTAAGAACCGTGAAAACTGTCCGGCTCTTGAGGTACCATCTTTTTATAGGTCCCCAAGTAACATAAATAAAATTTAGCTTTTAAACTATAATGAAAGTTAGGTACTATTTTATACACCTTCACTACCTGTTTCCTGCCAAAGTAACCACAACCCAAACTTGATAGTCGCTGGTCGTTCTTATCTGTACAGGAGACATATTATATAGAAAAACTTTCAACTTTTCTAAAATAGGGAATGTCTGGCCGTCGTGGGCTCTTAATCTACTACTTTTAATCTGAAAACAAAAATTAAAAATAAAATACCTAACGCAGTTCGTGATGAATATCATTAAATTGTAGCTATGTTTAAAGATTATTATGAATTGTGTAAAACAAACATTAGAATCAAAACTCTTGACACAAAAACTAACGACCATTTTCAACCCGCGGCTAATGAAACATGAAACAAATCAAATCTCATTAATCATGTCAAACGTAACAAATTCCACAAGAAGCCCATTAGATCCTTGATGTGAGGTTCAAATATCTAAAACTTCTTTAATATGGCAACATTATTAATCCGTTTTTCATTATAAGCACGTCGACGGTCGGCCATTAAAACAACATTTAATAAAGGAAAAATTATTTTATTTAGCCGACACGGTCCTGAATGTGCTGTCTCGCTTTAACTTGTATTGCCGTCCTTTTCTGGCTGCGCCGATTCGTCTGCGGAGATCTGTCTTGTGGAATTAAAAAAGTCCCGTTTCTTTTTTTTTTTATTACTTATCTATATGAGGAAATTTACCCAAAATCAACTTTGTAGAAACCATATTTAAGAATGTATTATTGCTATAACAAGTGTTGCTGTTTTTAAAGGCTCTTGTACTAGAGCGATTTAAAACGGCAGAGATCGTTGTTATCATAGATATCTTAGGTATCTGTGGTATATCTATGGTATTAACGACCTTTAATTCTATAGATTTTCAAAGAATTTGTAAATCTGTACAAAAATATCTAAACTTCAATCCCTTTCTAATGCAATAGGTGTGATAGAGAATTACCTCTACATTGCTCTCTTGTTCCGGTAATTGGTAGCAAAGTATAGTACGTCGATTGCTTCAGGCTATATTCATACCTAACTCGAAGCTTACAATAATAAACTAAACATGTCATTGTCTGATATCCACAGCTCATATTTATGGGGCTATTTAAGTGAAATAAATAAATCACTTAAAGTGTAACGTTGCTTTACGTTAAGCGAATGCGGGCGGTGTATAATTTTTGAAAGATTATTCTTATGAACAATTGATATGCGCCTTGCCGTGGGCAGTTTATAAAGAGGGTCTTAAGTTTCATGGCGTATTGTTGTTATGATAGAATTATAAGGTTCTCAACTGAAACTATGTATTTTCCTGTAACTTCGGATGATGCTTATAGGAACAGTAAATGTCGATTAGACTACCGGTCTGTGACAAATGAGATCAAATCAGTGATAATAACTCGTACTGACTCTACTAATTATTTTTATATAGATATCTCTGTATTAATGATGTATCTGTATGATTGTCTTCTAAGAAGTACTTGTACTGGTAGGTACTCTTCTTATTATTTTTTGTACTGTAAAATGACAATCAAAAAAGCTTATGAGTTGTAAAATCTTCGCTATTTTTAAATCATTCGTATACAGCTTGCGAATGTATACTCTTAAGTGCGTATACAATAAACATTGATCAAGACCATAAAATATCCATACATCAGGCATAAAACATTTCATGCGTGGTTCCGACGTAGGTACATGTATAATTTCACGCGTCCAAGTGTGATTTTTCACGTTTTCTCCCGAGATGCTAACGTGACCCGGAGCGGGATCCATTTATGATCTGTGCACCGAAATGGCCGACAAATGGCGGCCAAATGAGAGGCTTCGTCAGCCGGTGCAAGCCGACCTTCCTATCATTAGCTGGATGTAATCCGAAAGCATCGTATTGTTAGCGCTACATTTCTAGCTTTTTTATTATATTTCTCTCAGACGATTCCATTCTAGCATTTCTCAGGGTAATATTTTTAATTTTCATTAACGATTTATACAATATTTCACTATGAATGTAAATTACCTACTTATTCCAAAAATCAAGAAATAAACGAAATATTATGATGAACCGGTGTATCTTAAAAGCAGCAATGTAAAAGAGGTTTCATAAGAATTATCGACAGCGTTCGCGGTAAGGGCAGCCCAAGGCACATTTGATTATAGGTTGAGAGAAGGGTAATCGCGCTCGGCGGACGGACACCTCGAGATCAAACACGAGGCGCGCCGCCAGATATTTTTGTTTCTATTAAACAACACCCGACGTAATAATGTTTAACAATCGTGCAGCGATAATTTTGACAGCGACGTGTGTGGATACGCCTTGTTGTCTAAAATCAGAAACTGGAGATATCAGTTACAAGTTAGGTACGTAAAGCTGGCGATGAAAAATTAGCGAAATTAAAAAAAACAACACCAGAATTTGTTGCTTATTTGTTGCTAATTTGTTGCTATAATGACGATTTTGTTGCTCAACCCTTCTACAACTACTTCCGGTTTCTATTTTGTTGCTGGCTCTGTACACTGTGCCAGTGAACGATGTGAGGAGCAACAAATTTTTTTTTATGTTTCACTACCGAAAATTGACAATTAAGTTGACGTGGCCAGTGTTATTTTTGGCGCCAATGAAAAAAATTCAAAATTTTCACTGTTTTTATGCAGCAACAAATTCACCTGCATTTTCGCAACGATCCATCCCTTTTTCCGATTTCTTCACGCTACCTTAATGTTAAGCTAGAACTGTTGCTGATTTTCAGCGAACGGGTTGAGCAACAAAATCGTCATTATAGCAACTAATTAGCAACAAATAAGCAACAAATTCTGGTGTTGTTTTTTTTTAATTTCGGTAATTTTTCATCGCCAGCTTTACGTATCTTTACAAGTTACAACTTAATATTATTTTTAGTATTTCAATAAAATGTTTGTTTGTGTTTCATTCAAATAATTCATACATTTTGAAGATAAAAGACATGATGTCAATTTTATGGCGCTTATATTATTAGATATTTCTTTTTTCTATGAAATGAAATACATTCTTAGATATAACTATACCTACAAAATAAAAAAAACGAGATTCTTTAATGTGTATATTATAAAATATAGTTTACAAGACTAATTTCTCGATTTTACTTAGGTATTATAAAACGAATTTACTACGTACATATAATAAAAAAAACACTCGACGACCGACTCCACTGCTTCCTCTAGTCTCGTTGTACAGATAAGTGGTCGTCTCGAAGGATCTGGGATTGTTATTAAATATTTGTGTTGTAGAGGTTATTAGCGGCTCAGCTCACCGGCTAATTTATCGAGTTAGTCTCTCCTCCGTCTCAACTAGCTGATTATTCATTGTCATAAGAAATAATAACACATTCGCCAATCGGTTTCATAAAATTATTGTCATCGTGACTCTATCCCATTGTTAGTGCTTGCTGAGATAATTGTGTAAGTTTAAAATGTTTGGAAAGTCATCTCTATGTACTTATAATGTTTTAAACTTGGCAATTCTTAATTTGGAAAAATCGTTAATTTTTGTCTCTATTTTTTAAACTTTATCGTAATAAGTAGATATGGTAAGACTAAAGACAATTAGACATAAAACTATCATTAAACTTATAAGTACCATCATTTAGGTAACTATAGATTTAAGGAACTTATCAATTACAAAAGACGCGATATGCCTCTATTTTTAAACCAATATAGATAACCTTCAATTAAAATACCTAAACGGAAATTTGTATGGGATAAATGCAGCAGTCTTTCTTCAAAATTTCGCGCCAAAAGCACGTCCAATTAACGCGTTGCATTTTGACGCCTTAAGCGTAGGTACTCGCGAATACACCATTGTTGTTCCAAAGCACTCAATGCTCGTATTGTCTATTTAGAATTACTTTTCTCGCGCGGGCGCAGCACAATAGGTCGGCGGCTCAAAGGAAGATGCTTATCTTCCACATTAATACGATGGCCCCGCCCATCACGAAATACTAGATCCGCTTATGCCTTATACCGATGTTGTTTTATTTATACGCCACATTAATATGTTTCAATTGTTACTTTTATACGCATTGTTATCGTACTTCATAATATTCAATGAGATGATGGTAATGCGTCGATTAGATACGTGCTTTATTGATTAGTCTTTGGAAATGTAAATTGAAGTTATAATAAATTTGCATAGCATGTTGCCGTCCAGTTATTTATGTTTGTTATTTTTTTTATAATATGGAGAAAACCTATACCACCCTATACTATAGATTATGCACTGAAGAATACCGTGATCACTGATCATCTTTATTAAACGTTCTTACAATACCCCTAAACTTGGTGTTAAAGAGGTAGGTAGTAGGCATCCTTATTAGCTTATTTTTTTTGGTATTTTGTCATTTCACATTACCCAGTTATCGGGACGATTTTGTCAATGTGGGATACTGTAAAATTCTCAGCTATGTACTTTACAAAAGGACTTTTCTTTTTCTCAAAAATTCTTAAAATGCCCGTTTAATACTTTTATAAAAATAACCGAATAAATTGCTTGCCGGCCCTTGAAATGTCGTTTAAATCTGTCCCAACTCCCAGCCACGTCGGTAAATTACCCACGTAAATTATATACAATTTAATGCCTACGTGTAATGTATTTTTGATGCTTTGTTTGAATTTAATCTAATTTAAAAATAATAATCGTTTTTACGGAATCATTTCTTAGAAAAATTGCTTTGAGGTTTTCGTAATTGATTATAATATTATCTAATTATTTTCTTTACTTTCACCTTTCTACTTTAGGTAAGTATAACACAGATAGGTAGGTATGAGAATACTTTTTAAACTATATATTTAATTAATTTGATTCCAATGGCATTCTTATATCTTTATTATTGACCTGCTAACTGCTGCTGCTTAAGTATAAGGTATACATTGAGGAACACGTAACCTACATAGGTATTTACGAAGCCAAAAAAAATCTTATATTGCTATACTAGGTATATTAAACCTATTTCGTATAATATTGGTGTCTTTACTTTAACATCCACCCTTGAAATTGGTTGTGTTATGTTGTTTTTACAACAACAAACTCATTCAATATTTCAAAAAAAGTTTATAGTATAATTGGTTATGTTTACAAACCTCAATGAGCGGCCGACGACACTGTTCCCAGAATTTGTATCAATAAATTTGTAAACGATACCACATAACTTCTGTTTACGAACAAATCGGTGTGAACGAACACGTAAATGTTCAGTTCATTGCCGTTTTTGTGCAGCATTTCATTGAGAACAACCACTAAAACCGGCAATGGACCAAGGATGCAAGTTGTAAAAAATCTCGACAAGTTTTTATGACTGTTATAAGAACACCTGTGCATCAGTTTATGCTTTTATGGCGTAGCACCTCACTCGGCTAGATCCCTGGTAATTGCGTCATGAAAGCCTTATAAAAGACCAAAAAACGTTCAATAAAGATAGATATATTTAGAAACTTACAAGCGAATAATTAATTTTTATCACGCATATGATGCTTTCAGAGACCTACTAGCTTGGTGAACTTATAACTGCTTGAGAATTTTAGTTTTAAATCCAACTAAAGTTCCATTTTTTATTATTTATTTTTATTAAATAAAACAACCCTAATTACAATAAAATGTTATTACTCTATACCTATCATAAAACAAAATTGCATAAACTACAAAATTGTGAACTAACATTTGCTTAAAAGCTCTAAAATAAAACTGAAAGGGTAAACATTCAACGTAAATAATTAAACCACAGAGCGCGTAAGTTGAAAGCAAATAAAGGCGAGTATTCACGGCTCGTGGACAATGCAACAATCGGGTAAGCCGACATAATCTTATCGTCATTAATAAAGGCTCTTCAAGTTTGGTGTTAACATGACAAATGCGGGCGGGCGGACAAAGTCGCGCCGCGGGGCACCGGCCGCTCGCACCCGGTGCGCACAGATCGTATTAGATACAAATTATTATTAATACGTGTGGAGATTCGATTGTTATTAATTTAATTTATTTTTTGTGTGCAATATTTGAAATATTAAAAGAAGAATTGAATTGGCCGATTTTTTTATAATTTACACGAAAAAATTGCGAAGCATCTCTCTATCGATTCTCTCTATCAGCGATAAGACCACCAATTGTACTTAGTGTAAGGTATTAGTTTGTGTTTTTTTATTAAGCTATTGCATAGCTTCTATCGCGGGCCATGAGCGCGGGGACCGAATCCAGAAATTCCGTAACGAAAAAAACCTCACGCTCCCCACTCCGACGGGCACGGAGGTGTGCCTTAAAGGCATAGCATGCAATAGCTTTACCGCGGCAGTCCCCGAGTGCCACACGTCTTTTTTTATTTTATCTTTAAGTGCAATAAAGTATTGATAATTATGTACATGTCTAATTACTTTAATTATTATCTACAACTGTTTAACAGCCTTATAATGTGTGCTGTGAAAAGTACCTATAACATTCTTCCTAATACGATATTATTTATTCTGTGCTAATACCTTGGTAACAAGGTGGTAACAAGCAAGGTTTGCACAGTTGTAGGTGCCAATATCACATTAATTATAACAAGCGATAGAAGACATATGTATGACATTGACTGGTGAACACACGAGAACAGCCTTTAATATACAAATAACTCATTATAACGTCATGTACCCGGCTGCTAGCAATTACTGCAAGTAGAAAATTAAATTAACACACACGCAGGGGGTGTTGCGCCAGTCAACGAGACCCCTTACTACCTCTACGCGTAATATCCAGAGAGGTCAGGAAATACTGGTGGTTGTCGATCGAGCAGCCATTTTGTCTCGGCCACTAATTGCAGGTCTGTAGTCATTTCATCGATGCGTCTCTGTACTGATTACGATGCGGTTGTATTTTTCGAATTAGCACTTCCAATACTTCCGCTGCAGTCTATTGTTATAGCTGATTATTGGTTCTTGGATGACTATGCTATGTGCTTTGGCCTCGAGACTAACCTTTTGTACTCAAAACTGTAATTAATCGTCAGTTGTGCAATGGGTAGCTTACACTGCTGATTGTTTTTATTTTTTTGTATGATCATTGCGACCGCGGCGCTTTCCTCGGTCGAGCCACGTCCACACTTACACTCATTTGCTTCGCGAGGCAGCTCGTTCTGGGGGACCCGCCTAATCAAAATTCAAAACGTTCCCTACTTCTAATTTTTAAATTGTAATAAATTTTACGCAAATAAACACTCGTTTTTCAAATTTTTCGATATTAATATTTGCAAATTAGGTGCAAAAATCAAATTTAAAACTAAAGAGCCAAAACGCTACGCACTAATCGTCGTAGCGTGGTCGTAGCTGTACCCACATCTACAGATTTATAACAAACGTTAAGAAACTCGCCCAACAACCAATAAAATTTTAATCGCTGATTTCGATACACATTTAATTTGTACCGTAGTTGCTTGGAACCAATCGAATGATGTGATTTACAATCCTTGAAATGTTCGAGAGTTGACCTTGACCCTAACAATTGGTCAGTTTTAATCCTTTGTAACGAATTTTTAGTTAGGAATAGTGGTGGTGATTGCTCTAAGGAATCTAAAATAGGGTAGTGGGTAGCCAATCGTCGATATTTGGAATGTGAATCGAGACGAATCGTGGAGAGTTGGAACTTTCGAAACAAATCGATATACTTTTTTCCACGCTCTCATACATTTTCGATTTGGATTTGGAATATTTTCTCTCTTTTTGTTTTACAGGTTGATTTCAAAGATGTTTTGTTTCCATATTTTTTTTAACATAACTTACACTTGTAACTTGCACCCTATTGATTTATTATGTTGAAACAATAACAGTTTCTAATGAGGCATTTTTAACATCTGCAATGACACAATTTCCGATGCGGGTTTACGTTAGGTACGCTGAATAAGTGCGAATCTCTACCTACATGTTACATACAGTATGAGTTTTACAGATAAAACAGAAAAAATACCTCATTCTCAATGTACCAAAACTTTATTAATCTACAATTATTTAGTGCTAAATTGACTATTTTAACTGAAACATTTCAAAATACTAAATTACATAATTATCCTTTTTAAAAATGTTAAAATGTCAATGCTTTAAATATATGATCCATTTATATCATATGATACGTTTTGATACATCGTATTAAGTTAAAGTTAGCATAATAATATCATTAGAGCAATTTATATTGTTACCGCCCATGTATTTTGTATCGTTTTGTCTGTTCCCTCACATCCGGCCTGCTTGCAGGGACACCCGGCTTTTAATAAAATAGATACATTATAGTAGATCGCCCTTATATCAAAACCTACCTATATGGAAACATGATTAATCTATCTTTAAATGTATCGAGGGTTGAATGTATGGAATTAAACGTATTATTTTAATTTTCATTTATACAATCAATCTATGTTCGTCGTTTATAGTTTTTGATTAATTGTTGAATTTGAATAATTTATATTTTATACTTGTGAATTTTAATTGATTCTACTTACATGTTGAGAATTATTTAGTTAAATTATAAATATTATTATCTTTTTATAGCTGATTTTTTTCTCATCCCCAATTTAAAGGGATTGTAGGAAAGCACATCGCTTTTCTGTGAATGACTTCATTCACTTAAAAGCAACTACATATTTACTTATTTGTGGTAAAGAGAAAATACATAAGGTGAAGGGGGCAAAGTGCGCCTAGCGGGAAAGTGCACCTATTAGTAATATATCAAAAACTACAGATAAGAGACTTATAGTGATATCTTACGTCCACGCAACAAACTAAAACATAGTTCTTAATAGTATACACAGATGGCTCTTGTTGCGGGATCTTAGATACGCGCCATTTTTTATTCACTGTCATTCAAAGTGGTGAGCAGAGATGACCTCGTGCTAGTAATCGGCTTAAATCTCAAGAAATTGTGTGTCAATGTGCAAATAAGTGAGGTAATTATACAATATACATATTTTTCTATAAGGTTCTTACTTTATTTCACTCTTATCTCGTGAAATCAGCAAAAAATTGCATATTTTATAATATACCCTCAAATTTGTCAGATTGGGTAAGTGCGCCATACTGACTTTTCATATGGCGCACTTTGCCTCAATCCAGAGGTTACAAAACTTTTTGAAGTGTGATATTTATTAATTTTATAATATAAGAGCGTGTTAATTTAAAGGCTAATCTATATATGAGGTATGTATGTATGTTCGTTTCTACAATTCATTATAACTTCTGAATTCTTGAACCAATCCGAGATACCTAAACTACTGATATTTGATATTTGGGTGTGTGATCGTTATTAACGCATTCATATGTACTATTTAGTCTATGCATAGCAGTATTCATTTATCTGACTCCTTAATGGGGAAGTTCCTGGAATAATAGTCCAAACTCGGTTAATACTCTGTATTTTTTCTATTACAAAGATATTTTATTAGTAACAGATCTATATGTGTAACGTCAACACTCTGCCTAGTTATATGTGTTTCCACAACGCCAAACTGTCAGCAGTTGTGCGTGTCTGTATATATTTTACTTACCAGTTACCATTTTGCTCAAAAACTACTGCACCGATTTCAATCTAGTTTTTTTATTATGCTTATTTTACTTTTTTGAAAGACATGCACAAAAGATGTGCTCTGGAGCACAGATTACACAAAATGGCTGCTTTCACTTCGCATTAGATCTATTAAATGCCTATCTCTCGATAAATCGAGCTTGTTTTGTTTTCAGTTTAAGATGGGGCGTTATATAAGAAAAACGGAAGGTCCTTCATATTCAAAAAAGACTTTAGATGAAGCAGTTGAAGCTGTTCGATCTGGCAGAATGTCTGGATATGAAGCCGCGTCAAACTTTAACGTACCTAGAAAAACAATTATGGACCATGTTACGGGTCGAAGAGGCAAAAAGTCATCAACTCTAGGCAGACCACCAGCATTACCATTGGAAGCAGAGCAAACGCTAGCAAATTGTTTACATATAATGGAAAGAAATGGTTTTGGGCTGACTCGTAACGAAGTTTTGGAGATATAAGTACCTAGATTCCAGAATCATAGAGCCTACAGAGATGTAGAGTCTATAGTCGTAGAGTCCTGAGAGTCAAGTCCACAGAATTGTAGGAACCGAGGATTTCTAGTAGAACAGATGGGCTTTTTACCACAAAAGAAGTCGCTCGCAACAGCTAGTTTATAATAGTTATCAATATTCTGAAAAAAGGTTCACAACCCCTGATTTACAAATGTATGGCGCACTTACCCGAAATTTGGTTTAAAAACCATAGATATTTCTAGAATGTGGCTATGAAAAAACAAGTAAAAGCTATGCGTTTTGTTATCTGAATTTTAATAAGAAGTGGGGTAGTTTTTGTTCTAATGCTTCATTTTTGGGTTTATATTTTAACAGGCGCACTTCCCCGATTTATAGGGGAAGTGCGCCTAGCGTATATGTTTTTAAATTGTGTGCAAAAAATCATTATTTTCTTGTCAGTTGTCTCTCACAGGTCATTGGTTGTAGTTCCAAAATATCACAGATTCTCAAATTCATACGATAAGTTTAATTGGTGAACCTAAACAGAAGTTATGTTGCATCAAAGTCATCTATTAAAAAAGTATGGCGCACTTTGCCCCCCTTACCTTACCTAATAAATTCTTTATACATAATATCTATTATTGCAGAAATAATTTTTAAGAAGACTTTATGTGATAATTTTATAATTATGATAAGGATGGCAAAATATCTTTAAGAAAAATAATTTATGATACGTGATGTGTATTAATGTGCTTAAGTTATGAAAGATCACAATTGATATTCCGGAACTCGATTACACCTGACAAACGCACGCGTCTCGATTAACTCGGATCGTGAAAATCGATTTGAAAAGCTCACACCAGTCACATGATCTCGTGCCTCGAACACTATTAAATAGAACGTTATTGTTTAAACCCGAGACGAATGTGAAATTTGAATACTGCGTCATTATATATTTACGGTTTTTATTGGTTCTTATCATGCGACGGGAGTACAGAATGTGTTTATTATTTCACGCTTTGTATTCCAATTTAATATGATCAATTTTACAGGCGCATACTACGTGAGGCTTAAATCAGCTCTCGAGCATATCGGCGTATAAAACTCTGTATAAATGTACCGTATAGTATTAAAATTAAGGTTACTATCCATCCGTCCATATTTTAGATTGACCAAACCGAAGCTTAGGGGATGGGTATGATTCTAGTGATCTAGTCGGTTGTACGTATACTAATATCATATATGTTTTGGTGAATTTCTATATAATATAACATCTTAGCTACTTAAAATTTAACCATAACCATTGAGGTATAATGCACATATTATGCTATGGTTTAGATTATAATTTAATATAGAGCAAGAATTTAGATTAATTCCGCAACTCTGAAACTCCCCTAAAGTTTCAGTATTGAATTTTATTTAATTTGATTGAGCATACAGTAAAGACATTCTGAATATCTTATTTCTTATTTGGACTAAAACTTATAAAGAAAAAAACAAAGTTCTATTATCTTTAAATAATATAAGGACAAGAAAGGACTAAAACTCATACAGATTAGTAAACACAATGTTCCAACTACAACACAACATAACCCCACGAGGCACGAAGCTACAAGACTTTATATTATTGAAATCTTGAAAAAATAGCGAGCAATTAGTAACGAAACATTAGTTGTACAATAGGGTGAGTCGCATTACCGTTGTAAACCGCGAATCTTTGTTGCCTCACAAAAGCTCGAAAACGTCGCTTCACGGTGTGTTACAAAATCATAAAATTAAATGAAATAATGTTTGTTGTGACAGCGTGTCCCGCATGACAAAATACGCACATTTATTTGGGACAACAATGTTGTAAATATCGGTATAACAACCGTGCCAAGACGTCGATAACGCTCGGGTTAACTGTAATGGTGTCATGCATCAAATCATGGGTACAGTTTCCGCTATATAGTTAGGTACATATTAATGTATTTATCGCTATTTCTCTGTGTATTGGTGAAAACACAAGACTCTGAATTAGAGCTATTTTCGCACGAAAAGAAAGAGGTAGAGTCAAAGTAAGAGGTGGTAGAGCCCTCGAGGTAATGTTAGTTTGTAAATTCATCTTGCTATGCTTGTTTTAGCAAAATTAAGTAATTTCAAAATTTCTTAGTAATTCTTTTGAATGTATCTCTTATTCAGCGTTAAAATCTGAACGACGTGGATCTCTAGATACACTTCGAAATATATTATATGTACCTACTTAGATTTTTTTTTAATAGGTAAGTACTTACTCGAAAATAATTTTGTTTAATAACCGCAAATGTCGTTTATCCAACTTGCCATATAGACACGTGTCAGTCTCACCCATATAGTCCAACTTGAGTCCAACTGAAATAAGTAACAAAAAACACGAATCGAAGACAAACACATCACGACACCCGCACCCGCATGCGGCGCGCGGACACCGCACATTCGCTCAGGAATTTGTCATGGCGAAAATAATAAAAATGCTATTGAAATGAAATTTATTTACCCCGACGCCGTATAACGATCTAATAAATCGGGAGGATGCGGCCGTAAGTCTGGGTTCACCGCAGCCTTCATATTTCATGCGAGCAATGTACCGCGAAATCAATAGTACCGTACGTACCGCTTTCAAACGGTACGCTTTCAGGCGAAATTCTAGAAAAATCTGCTTTATCATCCTCGCAATTGAACCATCTGTGTTGTGCGCTTCGACGTAGTTTAAATTTATGTACCTACATGTAGATTTGCTCACATTTGTATCTAAATTGAATTGAAATTGAAACCGTGGTCGCTTAAAAGTTTCGTTTTTCAGTGTCTTGTTTCAATGATTCTGCATACTCCAACTTTTTTGCATTTAAATTATTTGACCGACACTTCACCCTATCAATATATCATATCGTCTATTTAATTTAAATAATTACTATGCCATATTTATGGAAGCTTTCTTATTTTTTCTTGATTAATCTGCAGTCATGTATGGCATGAAAGAAGCATGACACTGATGTTTAAAGTGACGTCGTAAACGCATATGCATTGTTGAAAATTAATTAAATTTCAAACGCGTTGATATAAATCATTACTGGATTACAAGCTGTCAATACTGAGAGGCCCAAAGTGCGAATCGAATAAACTTAATGAGACACCGCGCGCAATCAAACGGAAAGAACAAGCATAAATTTATTAACGATGTTAAAATATCACCACATAAATCGATATCCGAGCTGTCAGTTTATCGACAATTATTCTTAATTGGATTATGAAAGCATAAGCGGTGCAATGTACTGATTGTTTGGTACAAGTTGTAAGCGATTTTACCAAATTTGTGAACTAGGTAAGGTACCTTTATGGTGACTTTGGTGAGCACTTCGAATACGAGAAGGATTGAATATTGGTGATTTGCTATTAATTTTTTTTAAAGGTCGGTATAGTAATATTGTTTTCCTTTTTTTTCATGCAGTCGACATAATATTGTTATATCATATGACACTTACGTTAGTTCTTTAAAATATTAACTCAAGAAGATACTAAATAATAAGTAGTATTCATAAGAAACTTTCGAGTATGCGTTGACCAATCATTTACGAAAAATAACTCTCCTTAACTTTGGATTATAGTAATGAAATACAAAAATACCTAAATAGGATTGAATTATAAAAAAAGTATTCAAAACTTTGTATTTCAAAAGTATGCTTATAATATTATGATGTGCATGACGTTGTTACGTACGACTGTAGACAATTTATGCTCATTTAGAAAAACATAGACAAAGCACTAAAACGTACCTAATATAGATATTACGTTATTTTCCATACAGGCGCCAGACGCACATATGTACATGAAAAATGGCATTTTAGCGTCTGGCTAACGATTTGAACATCCATCAGTCTCGGAAACGACGTGTCTCGTATATTGTACCAAGTCCCATCGCCGTCAGACTAAGAGACAGTCTTAGTCAGCCATTGGTTAAGAGAAAGGGGCGTCTCCCGCCTCTCATAGACAACGAGAGACTTCAGTAACTAATTGAAATGAAATTCAGAATGACACATCAATCACTGTTTGATTTTCAATTTCGCGACGACGTTTTTACTGTGTTCGCAAGTTATGTAGAGGAAAATTGTCTGACAACTCATTTCTATGGGTGTACGAGTTTATTTTTGTTTAGTTGGCATGCAAAATATTCTGTACGATTCTCTTACCTATGTGAGGACGAGTTTTGGTTTTATTATGGAAAATAGGAATTCGAGACAGACTTCTCAATATTAATTTAATGAAAAGCTCTTACTTTGTCTATCTCAACTAATGGGCATCTGACAGACGGCTTCGTTTGTAACAAAGTAAGTAGGTACATTTGTAAACAAATTTTGGTAATAGATATATCTCAAAGATATTCAGATGTTATAGTAACTGGTATATTCTTAGCTAGTGTCGTACATAGGTAGAGCCATTTCCAAGCACTTAAAAACTTATAGTTACAAAAAAATAAGACTCAGTTGGGCTGTTTACTAGATGGCTGCTGAATTATATGGACGAGATTTTATATCAATAATTGCGTTTGTTTAAAAAAAAATGTGATAGCATTCTCTACATTTTTACAAAGATGAAAAGATGTTGAGTTAGAGGCTCTACATTTTTTACCTATCCCAAATTGTCCGATCGAACTTTGTCACACTTTGTGCTGACTCACACTGATTCCTTTCCTGTTGACATTTATTTTTCAAGAATATATTTGTTATTATATAATTAAGAATGTATTCTTTCCCGAAAAAATTCCATTCTCAGTAGGTAACAGGTTCCAGGACTATGTTTTAGTAGGTATCTACTATCTACTATGCTATACAAAAATATTTACACATCAAAACATAAATTTTTCAGGTAGGAATGCCTTTTTTTACTGGGGAAGTATACGTTCTATTGATTCTGCACCAAACATATAAAATCTAAAACTCTTAAAAGCCACTTAAATCGAACTAAAACCTCATTATAAAAATGCTCCACGGCTTCAAGCGGTGAACGCAATACAGCCTATAATAGAACGGATTTCCTAAATATTCAATATTTACGACAGCCGCGTAGGTGCAGTAGAAAGGTTTAGAATCCCTCGGATCGTTTACAATTAATAGTGACGTAATAAAGCAGCGTTCAAAGGCCGCCGCGGAGACATGGCATTAGTCGGCTAATGGCTTATGATTATGATATTTTAAACTACACCCGGTTAAGCCGCGCTTTCACTACCGCGTTCAGCGGTTTGGTTAACTAGTCGACTTTTGTTTGTTTTCGAATTATACTAAGATTGGTTAGATTTAATTTGCACGCAATTTTAGTATCTACTGGCTGACTGCCTTTAACAAATGTGCCAATACAGTACTTTTTTTAACTTTTAACTTTATTGATAAAATTGAATTTTTAAAATTTTATAGAATTTGGTTAGAGTAGTAGTGGAGCTTAAAATGGAATTTATAACAACGAGGAAATTAGAAAAAAATATCTAAAAAAATATTTTAAACAAAAGCTTATAATATTTTGTTGACTCTACTCTAAAATATAACAAGAATTTGTTTCTATATCGTGTTTATTAGTTACCATATTCTGCTTGTATTTCTAATGCTAAGTATAGAAAATTTTGTTACTAAGATACCTTGTGACTCTATGCTTCTAAAGGCATGTAGAGCAGGAATTAGGATACCAGTCATCTTTTTTAATATAATTATCTTGGAATTTGAAAATATGGAATTATAGAATAAAATGTCATGATAAATTAAAATCATGATTAATTATAGCTTAAAAATTAGGTAATTTGCTGAGACATATATTTTTCATAATACCTACTACATGAAAATTCAAATACCGCCACGAAAAAAAGATATTTAGTTTAAAAGATTCGCGTTTACGTGTTTCCATAGTTAATGGAATTACACCTTATTCAAATGAGGCGGCTCCAGGCAAAGCGTTGCCTAAATATTAGTTTAATATTTGGTAGATCGTATCATGGGCTCACTAGAACACGGTTGTAACTCGGAAAGCGAATTTATTCTCGTCAAACATTTTTTGTTTTTGTTTTGGTACTTTGTGGTTTCTATGACTTACTCTTAGGTTACTGATGTGTGTAAAGAGTATTTTTTTTTTACTTAATGTCAGTTTTTATGAAAAAGTAAAATAGAAGCAAAAATTTATAACTCTACATTTTTTTCTATAATATGTCGAAGAGACGTTACTAATTATTATTTATTATTTATGAAATAAATGTTTTTTCTTTCTTTCTTTCTTTCTATATTTATATCGATAATATAAAAGGTGGTATGACCGAAGTAGTCAAAATAATAAAATATAATGTAAGTTCGTCGGTACCACCAATAAATAGATACTTCGTTTATACACAACAACTTGTAACAATTTACAGAAATCATGTGCTAAGATACAACTACTACTAGAGGTTTTCTCTAATAAAATGTGTTTATTACTACAAAGGGCATACATTTAAAAAGCCCCAATAAAAAGTGTATTAAATACTTCACAAGCTACAACCCAGGTGCTCTCAAATGAATAAATTATGTAAATAGTACGAGGCGGGTTCTCGCTTTCTTGTAAATGATTTGCCGTTTCGCGTCTAATGGCCGCTTGATACACGCACAGATCTACATATTAGAGCTTCGAATTATTTAATTGCTGTTTATAACCGGTGTGCATGCGAACCTTTTATTACTCGTACTATAAAACGGGAATATACCTTTTTGGGGACGTATTGTCCTGTTTATTATCGCATTGCTCATCATTATAAATGAAACTACCATATTAAATGTATAGAAAATTGCAGTAGGTACGTGCAACATATATATATATATACCTCAACAAAATGTTGTAGGCTATAACGGCTAGAATACCTATAAACTGTTACATTGTCTGTATTTGTGATGAGGTGCAATTCTAAATCTATTGAAATTTGAAAAGTACCTTTAACTCGGAAATACATACCTATTAAATAATAGATTACTTTTAAATGTCTGAAGGATTTTGATTTTCAATATACCTAGAGGTAATATCATAATATAGTAAAATAAAACATACAAACACATTACATTATTTAAAGTAGTTAACGGAAACATTAAACTGTTGGCAGTAAAATAACTCTACCAGTCTAGAGTCATTCACCTGTCTCCGAAGACACATTTAGTTATCGAGCGTAATATAGTTGATATCGATTATTTTTGTTTTATATCTAGAAGAGGAAATTGCATATCTTGTCATTTCTAAAGATATTATTTTATCGTATAATTCATATATTTAATGGTAACAAAGTTGACCGCTCTAGAAAAATTCCATACATTAAACAAACACACATTTCCGCATACATATTCGCCGACATTAACACTTGACGCTTAATTTTAATGACAGAATGATTGGCCACGGTCCCAAAAGCGAAAAACCATTAAATATGTATTCCGTAATGTCTTAAAAAGAACAAGACACAAAGTGTAAACTGGGCGGGCGCAACTTTCGCAGATCGATCCAAAAATGTGACAAATGGTAGCGGCGTCTTTCATCCAGCCAACCTTAAAAGCTTTACACTACAAAACGAACCAGAAACCTTTTATTTAAGGTTGCATTTTCAAAAACGTGCAACGGTTATTAAGAAAATGATAATGCAATAATGAAATTCGGAAATAATCGCAAATAGCTTTAAGCTTTGCACGTACCTGAATTGAAAATGTCAATTTTGGTTGATGCCTCCGCGTGGTTTGTTTTTTTGAAAAAAGTGCGGTAGCTTTTATTTCTATATCAACGCCTTTTTACTACGTATAAGGATGTATTCAATTTACTATAATAAGCATTAATGAATAATAAAGTAATTCATATTAACCTTATTAACTAGATAAGTAGGTATTGCAATTACATAATTGAAATGTTTTCCATGTATGTGACTGAGCAATAGCCGTGCTTTAGTTAAATTATAAAATCGTCAATTTTTCCTTTGCACAGCGTATATAAATTACATCAATTCAGCTTATTATCCGCACTCAGTCATTCTCTCATTACTTTAATACTGTCGTATTAAGCTGATTGTGCTCGTGCGATAATAGAAGATAATTTGAGATAATTGTGAAGGCTAACGGTAGTCAATGAAGACGTAATTCTTTGAATTAATAAGACTTATGTGTGTGATTCATTACTCGTCTGTATTAAATGATGAAGTTAAAGCGCTAGAAATACACAGATAAAGAACATAATTTGGTAGAAATATACGCTCCTAATTTTTTGGATCAACTTGTTTTTTAATCGACGTTACAGAATGTGGTTGAGGTAATTACTTACTTCTTCTAAAATATTAAATTTATAAGCACAGTGAATAAAAATTATAGCTTATGCAAAAAATATTTTGCATTTAATATGTAGGTACCTATGTAGGTAGTTCAATATACATAGTGTAGTACTATCTAGCACCAAGCTTGAAAGTTTTTATCATATGAACATAGAAGACGTGTCCATTAGATAGGAATGAAGGATAATAAGAGTATCCTGATTGGAACATCAGGCTTTTTTCGTCAATCCTTCAAATATTGAAGGTTCAGTTTTATTAAGATGGTTCAGGATAGTTCACTTTTATTTTACGTCCATTGTAAAATAATATCTAAATAATTTTTTTACCGCTTCTATATTATAACTAGAACTTGTATATTTCAATTAAAAATCTTGATACACATTGTAGAGATATATTTATTGATACAAAGCACGTACGTTTGGTAACAGAGCTTCATTGAATCATATGGAAATATCGATTGTTAAACTATTATTTTTCGTCACGGCCTTTTAGAATCGCACTTCAAATTCATCAATATCATAAAACAATAGATTGAAGTAACGCGAGCGCAACAAATTGTGCCCGCGTGCCGCTCATAGATCTCTAGTAATTGCTCGATTACACACATAACGCAGTAATAGCAAGAAAATTGCAAGCAGAGTTCACATACGTCCATCAAACAATATTGTCTCTGACCAATCGCGCACGCGGCGCGCGGCGGCCGACGCGCGCAAATCACGCGCATGCGCTGTCACTCCACACATTTTACCTGAATTTTATCGCTTTCTCGCACGACACCGATATTGCCCGAGGTAATTTCCAAGAGGAGAGCGTAAAGAACTCTCGTTTAGTCAAAGTACCACGAACAAAAGAGCTCATGCTCCGTCTTAATTAATATGATTAATGATGTGAAACCGCGGCGTGTTTTTGAAGTCGCGTTACTGTTGTAATCGAGAAATAAATTAATTTTATTAGTAGTCCTTTCTATTAGAATACGACCGTCGAGTGCCGAAATCGGCTCCAACGAGCGTAGGTACAGTTATTTTCGGATCGTTTCTCTAATTTAAAAATTGGGCGTTAAAACTCACCGATTAATATTTAAATTTACGACATCGTGCATAGATAATAGCGTATAAAAAGGAAATGTGACGGTTTGTAAAGACTCGCGACTAACAAGGTAGAGACAGAAACCGCTTTAATGACCTCTGCTTGCATCGTTTTTAATTTTTAATATATACTCATTAAGTATATTATCATAATGGAATGTGCTCTCGACTACCGTGCGGTCGACGTCAGTGTCCTGCAATCGTCAGTCGTTTGATTGCGGAGTATAATTATTATTGTAAAATGATTAAAGTCGTTAAGAGGTTTCGCGGTAAAACAAATATAGTTCGCGCGGACGCGTTATTCTTGAACATATTTTCTCATGTTTCTAACTAAAGCGTGAAATTACAACAAGATGATTTGAGCTCTATGGTATCGTGCGAGGGTTTAGTTTATGGGTATCGATGCGATCTCGCCTCGGGCCACGATCGTGGTCGAGATAATTAGAAGCCGCGACTCTGTGGGAGCTATAAAAACGGCAAATTGACCGGCGGGATAACCAGAAAGGCACAATGTGTTAGATAATAATTTCCAAATTACAGGTTGTGTTAGTTCGCGAGCGAGGCTGGCCGAGCTCTTTTTTCTCGATCGCCGACCGAGGTGCTAAGGGCAGGCTAATTATTATTTGGGTATCGAGCCAAGTTTTAATGCAGCTGCTACCTGTATAAATATTTATTATTAAAATCCAAACGCCAATTTTGATGGAAGCCAATTAAAGTGATTATAAAGTTTCATCAAAAGTGTAACGACTTACCTCGCCGGGCACATATAAACAAACCTTAGAGATATTATGTGTAATTATCATAAATTGCTGCAGCGTCGCTTCATCTTTGATGTTACTATTTGATCGGCTGAGATTAGACAATTAATAAATGTACCTAATAAGTATGACTTTTGAATATAATTTGAATGTTTTCCACTTTTTGTCTATATTGCAATTGTTATCGAATGTACAATTATAAACCAAAGACGTTTTTTTGACCCATAAAATGTCTTTAAATATTTTTAGGGTTCCGTACCTCAAAAGGAAAAAACGGAACCCTTATAGGATCACTTTGTTGTTTGTCTGTCCGACGTCCGTCCGTCCGTCCGTCTGTCAAGACTCTTTTTCTCAGGAACGCGTGGAGGTATGAAGCTGAAATTTATATCAATTACTCAGGTCTACTGTCCCTTGAAGCTGTGAAAAAATCAAACTTCTAAGCCAACGCAATCAAAAGATACAGCCGTTTATGCCGCAAATTTTCGACACTTGCAAGGGAATCAAAACCTACAGGGTGCTTCCCGTGAACTCAGAATCTTGAAATTTGGTACGAAGCAACGTCTTATAGCATAGATAAAGGAAAAATTACGAAAACCATAAATTTTTAGTTACATCACATAATATATTTTTTTTTAATAATTTTAAACTTACTACCCATTTCCTCATAAACGCGTAGAGGTATTAAATTGAAATTCATACCAAATACTCAGGTCTATAATACCTTTAAGCTGTAACAAAATCAAACTTCTATGTCAACGCAATCAAAAGAAACAGCAGGTTTGTACGGAACCCTCGGTGCGCGAGTCCGACTCGCACTTGGCCGGTTTTTATTTTAAGTTAAATTCGAAGTGCCTAGCTCTATATATTTCCTTTATTTCTTTAACTTTAATCTAGTAGGTATAAACACGATGAAAAATAGTCCAAATTAAGTAGCGGATGATGGCTGTAACTCAACAGCAAGCTTGTTCGTTTGAATCGAGTTTGTTTGACTAATATCTTGAGCCGTGTCCCAATACTATTGCATGTGTCAATGATAAATAGTCGCGCGCGGCGCTTTTCATCCGTCGCACACAAAGATGCCGCCTCTAAAACATCACACACAATTTGTTACTCTATACTCCAAAGCATATAACTCATTTTGCATTATCGATTTATAATTACAACACAGGACTAAATGATATGGTACTAATCAAAGTAGAGAATAATCTTAGATAATGCAGTTTAATATCGATTGAAAGGAGCCTTTCGGCGGGTAGTCGCATTCATTTGTAATGAGTTTATTCAGTTGCTTAATGGGATGAATCGTAGAAAGCAAACAGTACTTTAGGAGCTGTGCAGTGGTCGGGTATTAGAATCATAATTAATCATTTTTAGAAAATACGTACTTGGGAAATATTTTAAGTAGTAATTAGTGAAGTTGTCGACTTTGTCCCTAATTGCTATTGAAAGTATGTCGCTAAGGTTAACAACACATTGCATAAGTGACGTACTTATAGTTTTCTTACACTGTAGATATCTATAATATTTATAACTGTAGAGTTATTAACATACTATTTTATGACTTATTTTAGACATTAACCAGAGTCAAAGGAATTGATTCATAAGTTATTACTGTACTTATAAAATAAAATGTAGAGTCCTATTAATTATTTTGTACCTAAATATTTCTTACGCTATAAATGTGAGCAGAACCTAGTTTACATGCTTCAAAAAGCACAATGCTCTATTTAAGCAACGACAATAGACATAAATGATTATTATAATATGTAAAGCAATAAAAATGTATGGAGCAATGCTTGGTAGTACAATACAATAGCAAGGAGGTGTGCAGGCGATTCGCTACGGTTGTATCATCGTGACATTATTGAACATTAACAGTTTGGGACCACCTTGTGTGTTATCATTTATCATTAAAATATAATCAGGTACCATCTGGCTTTCTTTAATGGTCCGTTGGTATAAATATTGTTATTCAGTTATCAGAAAATCATAGTACTGAAATAAGGATTGAATTTTGATCTTAATTTGTGTAAATAAACAGTTATTTCTTTTTCTATATTTTAAATCCATGTGCCACCTTTCAATCAAGTAACCTAGAGTACTTATAAAAAGTATGTTTATTAACTTGACAGCAAAATGCAAAAAATGTTGCTCTTGTTGTTGCTAAAGAACACATCTGTGTACGCATATTATGTCCTAAATCCTCTATTTCCTATCAAATACAATCCAAAAAAAAAGATACTGCTGAAAGTTAAAAGTTCCACAATCCACATAAATATTCAAGAAAGCGGATAAACAGATATTGTTGATATGCAAATGGAAGGGTAAAATTTATAGCAGCGTGTTACTGCACAATAGTTGCGGTCAGCCGATGCGGGCGCCAATCGAATTATTATTCGTGTGTTGATTGGTAAACAATGCTGTAAATAACAATAATAATGTTTACTGTAAAATACGCGGTTAATGTTTAATGTTTCTACTGAAATGTAGAGATTGAATATAATATCGGTTCAGCGAGAAAGCTTTTAAGCAAATAACCTAAAAACCTAAATCTTAGCCCGAGAATACCTACACAACACTATACTAAAATATGAAATTTAAAAGATAGACAGTGATGCAAAAGATAAAATATCATTTGATAGAAGAATTTTTTAAATCATAATTTAGCTTAGTTTTAAATATGCGCTAGAACATTTTCACATGTCAAGAGCAGCTTTTCTCTTGTAGGTAACAGCTGTATCTTAGATCTAAGAAAGTATCATTTGATATCAAATGAAATTATTTATTTGTAACCATTGGTAATGGCTTATGATGGTTCAATGTGAATACTTTCAAAATGACTACCCCTCTTTGTCATGATAAGTTTTACCAGAGTCTCTACTTAGAACATTCTATAAAACACATCCTACAAATCTTTACGTAGATCCCATATTACAATCATTCCCATTTACCCATATCCCGTTCACATAGCCTATCTCTTTCTCTCTGCGCCGTTCCGTCTACGCAGCTTTAGGGAGGATCCACATGAATTATGAGACCAGGCACCGCCAAAGCGTTGTTTGACCGACCAAAAGCAATTAGCCCCAACTCAGCTCAAAAAAACTAAATCCATAAACTGAATACGATGCATATTCACTAAATTTAATTTTAAAATACCCAAGCTCGCTTTGTTTAGCGCAATTTTAAAATTCACGAAAATATGTATACTTAATATTACACCGACGTATTTTTGTTAAATGCATGTACCGAGGTTTTTATGTTGTGATCATAATATTAAGAGTGATTTGAAATAACTGGGTGTGTGGTACAAGTTGCGAATGTAAAGGCGAATTAATAGAAATACTTAAATTATAAGAATAATATGGAAAGGCGAAAGAGTTTGTAGATTTTCATAATTAAGTGAAAGCAAGGATCACATATTTCCATACAACAATAAGATATACATATTTGTATTATAGCTACTTATAGTATATCTAACTTCAGACATTTTATTTTATACTTAATTTTGACCTAACATTCCATTCCATCCATCATTGTTATCTTGGTTATTGAGACATTTTATTTTTATTGCTGTAGTAAGTAAAGTAGCCAGTAGAAACTATTCCATAGATCTAAAATATAATATCAAATTATTTTTTTGCTTACATGCGT
Organism: Colias nastes; assembly: GCA_907164665.1. Taxonomy (NCBI): domain Eukaryota; kingdom Metazoa; phylum Arthropoda; class Insecta; order Lepidoptera; family Pieridae; genus Colias; species Colias nastes. Next base: position 26,800 of record CAJQZM010038681.1, read on the forward strand.
AACCTTCTTCGCAGCAAACTTTTTCGCTTCTTCAAAAGGCGTCTGTACATTAAAAGCTCGCATACTGAACATGCATTTTTGCATTTCATTGCAATTTTGTGTATGTGTGACTGTTTAATGAATAATAATGTAATGATAATTTAATAAGACTGTTTGACATTTGATCTAAAAAACAAATTAATAATAAGTGAAATCAATTTTTTATGTATGAACTGAATTGTAACATCTTTGTTTACCGTGTTTACTGGCAAATAAATTAATTTGAAATTGCACAAAAAATAAAAAATCCCCTTCCCGCGTCCGCTCCTCACTCAGACCAAACCAGCAGGCTCACTTCACTCACTAATCGAGTTTGTCGGGCGATGTTATCTCCAAACAGCGAGTTAATAGTTCTAACGCCTCGCCGCCCCGCCCCCCGCGCCCCGCTATGAAAACATGTTTAATTCATCGGAAAATCTTTGAACGCAATTTATGGTAATGGTTATAGACTATTGATTAGTTGAATTGGATTTCACCTGTTGGGGAGTATTTTTTAGTTGCTACTTACTTTGTTATTAACGTGGTTTCAAGCTACCAATTTTATTTCGAGTGTCTTTGATGGTACCTCCTGTATATCTATTATGCCCGCCTATGATAGAAAGTTTTCTATAGAGTTCGTTTTGTAAAACCTTATTTAATTAACCTTAGAGAACAAATGCTAATTTCTAGCGTATATCAATACATCTGTTGTAGGTAACTTTTAAGTCACACGTGGCACATTATAGTCTCCTTCACGTTGCTCTACATTACTATTCTTTACCTCAAACAACACGTCGAAGAACAACCGAATGTGTTCATCTTTGTTTCTGTATAACATATTCATGCATACAACTTTTTTATCGTTATTGTTTACAAAAAAAATGCGTGTGCTATTTTGCGTATGTTATTTATTTGTACCTACAATAAAAAATGACGTTTTGTAAAACTCTTGTTTACATAATTCCTAACAAAAAACACTAAAACAATGTATCATACAAAAGTTGTGTAATCTCGTACATTACACTAGAACATCGGTATATTTCGGCAATAGAACAATAGCTTTTATATTTAGAGTAATAGATTCCTTTGTACTATCACTGTAATTCATGGCTTCCGGTCGGTAGAGGTCAATTCATATCATTTGCACACATACAATAAGTTTCAACATATAATGGGGCACGTCAATCATATTACATAAAGTAAATTGTTTTTATTTTCAAATTGATTTCGAAATTAATTGAATATTAATTTGATTGCTTCAGTTAATAACACAGGATAATTGAATATTTTAGATAAATAAATGCGGCCAAGTAAGAGTCGAGTAGATTTACACGTAGGATTCCGTAAATTAACCATTTTTAATCCTCTTTTAAATTATGTTTTTAAAGACAATTCTTGAATGGTTAATTCCATTTGTTGTAGATCCAGACATTGTGACAGATGGACGGTCAAACAAACAGACAATCTGACAAAAAAGTTAGAGCATCCTGTTATTCATTCACTATATTAATACATCAACCAAAACCATATAAGTTGCAAGAGGACTTTAAACTGAATGCTATTTTAATTCCAAAATAATAGAGTAATTTTTGAATAACGTACAAACTCCATAAATATTACATTCCTTGTGAATTGAAATTAACATAATTTAAAATATTACATCAACAAAATCCAAAAGGTTTCATGAATGCCGATTATTCGCTTAGCATCTGTATTGTTTAGGGTGCTAAGAAAATGGAGGCGTTATACCCACTTATTATTCAATGCCTTCGAATAAAGGGGACTGAGAGCTTTCCCAAGCTCCGTGATTTGACTCATTTTTCCCAAGTAACATAATAAGTGGCTCTTTGAAAAATAACATTGAAACAACCCTTGGAAATTTTTCAATAGAGAATGGAATGCATGTTTAACAAATTGCGTAACCTTTTGTGAATCGCTCGCAACGAGAGTGCAAAATAAAGTTAAAGGGTAAATTATGCTGCTTTTATTGTTAAGATGAAATTCTTAATTCTTGATAACCTAAAATTGTAGAAGGTACATTTGCTAATATTTTTACATTTAAATTAAAAATATCTAACGTCTGTTCGAAGCTCTATGTTAGTAGAGGTACCAAGGTATTGAACTCATTATTGGAAAGACTTTACATAATTAGGTACCTACATTTTGCCTAAAATATTATAAATGATTTTTCTTCTATACAGATGGTTATTATACAAACAGTGATTAAGTATGTGTGAAAACACCAATAATTCCAATACCATTCGCGCCCATAGTTGAAATTAAACAAATCGATCCGCCACGCAATCAGAACAACAAAAAACTAATTGACAACAATCAACAATGTTGTAACAAAAAACAATTTTCTATTATTCTCATTAATAACGATTAGAAAAAATCGATTCACACCTTTGGTGCGCTAATATGACAAATGCTTGTGGCGGCGCGGCTCAAAGACGTTCGGGGCAGAGCGCCGCGGGGCGCAGGCCTTGCCTAATATTAATTATCTGTATCAGGGAACACCTTTGAAAGATTATCGCACTTGATGGGATAATGCAATCTTCATATTGTTTCGGTGATACGCGTTTTCATAAGTTTATATTGGTTGAAATAAAAAAATGATTACATAAGTAACTACTTCAGAGCAAAGAATTGAAATCATTTTCTGACTAAAAATTTCAAAAAATAATTGAGTTCTTCAACTTCTTGCAAACTACGGCTATCAAAAGAAGAATCACTAACGATTTTCTATAACAATAGTCAATAACGTTTTTAAATACAAAACTTTATCGTTAATTTGAAAAGTAGTGTAATTTTATTCATTTTAACCACCCATTTTTCATACATTCAATTTGTGGTTCGTTTAATAGTTGCCCCGGGCTATGACATGTGTTGCCGGCCGAGGGTTGGTTCACAATATAAAATATAAACCGCTATATACCCTGTCTATTATTAACACTGACCGCTACCTTACACTAGTTTGCGGCGAGTTTTCATACGGAAATAACTTCTATGCATAATATTATGATACTTGTTCGTGGCTATACGTAGCCGAAGGATATAAAATATGAAATAATTTGTGAGTAACACAATTAATCTGTTCAAAATTAGATATAGGTACCTACTCTACTTTAAACAGCGGTTTTTATTGGTTGTATTTTAATTTAAAATATATTGCAATTTATTGTAGGTAGGTACATATACATAAGGATACAATACTATATATAGTTTCAATACGGATTACTTATTAAATATTAATTATAAATGAGGAACTCTCTCTTCACTAATAGAGAAACTAGATGTTGCCCCATTCTGCAAAAGTAAATATCCATTTTAACGCGAATCTTATTATTTTTCCTTGTTTTTCCTTAGCTTATCACATCTACGTGGGTCGCATCAATATATGGTTATTCCTTTCATTTGTTAAAAACTGACAGAATTTTAATGTGTTTAGAACATTAGGATTTCATGAAATTCTCTATGAAATTTTTAGTTCCAAAAATATATTAATTACGGAGCTGAGTGAAGTGTTTGTGTGTCATAAATTCATTGGACGAATTCAAGGAAAATTTGCTACACGTGTAGGTCCTTACTATTACTACAAGATCACTACATATTTATTTGAAATGAAATTCGCGGTTTCTGCAGAATTAAACTGACACGAAATTACACATAGATATTTCATGTTTGTACAGTGTTTATTTGAACATTTACTTTTTATTTTCATTATAAATAAAAATGCTGCATTTGATTGTTGTTGAGCATTACATAATAAATCATGTTTGAGTATTTTCCATAATAATGGGATCAATAACACCGACTTGACTGCACACAAACCCGACATTGTCCATTGCAGTCACATAAATAATCTCCAACAACAAATATTGTAATAACTGGAGTAAAATACATGCAAAAGTCAGACAGACCAAAATCAATTCACGGAACGATGTTCTTAAAAACTAATTTTGATGTTAACAAAACCATTTGCAGATTAAACTCCTTTTAAATCCCGACGAAGACATGTAGCGTTTACGGACACAAAACGTTTCAAATCTTAAATGTAGAACGTTAATGTTTAGATTTGTTTATCCTGTAACAAACGTAAAATTTTATGAGAACATTAAAGTTAAGTGGGAAATCCGAAAAGGAGTGATACGAGCAAGCGAGCAGATGTCGGCGCGGCGTTGATTCAAACTCAATTATTTACACTCAATAAAAAGGACATTATACGAGTATTAGAAAATAACCCGCTAAACTCTCGCATGGACTCGGACTGTTTACGATATATCATTAAACAGACCTATTAAAAACTTAGCCTATCTGTATTCAGTTTGAAAGAGAAAACTTCAATATTTAATCCAGCATTATAAAAGTTAAGAAGCTTAGGAATATTTTCATAAAAATCATAATGCATACAATAGCGATTGCATTTACGTATTAATCCTAAGTATAAAGATGCGTATATATGCCATAAAAGTGGATTGTGTTTGAAAATGTGAACGTTTTGTTTAGCTGGTCCTTAAAAAGTAAGTCTCTGATGGATCATGGATATTCTCGATAGTCATATTGTTTGCTGCAATGATAATTTTAAATTAATTTTACATTGGGAGAAAGTATAAGACTTCAGTGCTGCCTGGCTAGTTTTCACAGGCTACTCCACCTTTGTGTGTGTGTTTCCAAATAGGAAATGTGTTCCTTTGTCGTCTACGACTCATCTGTCTTCTAAGACAGACAATTAGTTTTATAATGGAAAATCTCGTGTTCGTGTTATTACAAATAAATTTTTAGGTTATCGAAAGTTTTTTGACAAAATTAGTTTGCTATGAAATTTGGTTCTATGGAGTTGATTTTCTGCTAAGTTATATATGCTTCTTTTAATCTCGGAGAGAAATTTAATCGCATTATTTATGATGATCATATAGTTAACGATTAATATAACCACATTACTACGAAAAATTATTCAACATTTCGCACTATAATATAAATATATCAAGAAGTTTCCCTGTACCTAAGTGTTAATAACTGTTCGATTAATGATTGCCTCTTACCACCAACATAATTCCCATTGTAAAACCATTAGCCGGCGATACTAGTAGATATTTATAATCCACCATGCTTAATCGGCCAAGTTTTACGACGTCCTTGACTCGGTCACGGCGAATATCGGTATTGGATAAAAAATCACAGGTAGAGGCAAATATTTGTGAACAATTTGTTGAAGTCACACATAATAACAAGGTGGAGGCGTTTGTTTCTTCTGTGTGATCAGAGCGGGCGGCGACTTCAAAGGGAATATTAGCTCGGTTTGTGCCAACATGATTGCTCCTATGAGTGTTGCCCGTGAAAAAAGAATCGATTATAATAACCATTCTTGGCACATTTTTGACAGCTTTTTTTCTAAACTCGTTCATTTTTTACAAACACTCGTAGACCCATAGGCTCGTAGCGCTTTGTTCGTGATTGTTTTTGCTTGGTTTAAAAATATTCGAAGTTGAGGTTTTGCAACTTTCTGATTATCTTTTACATTTGTATTGTACTGTACAATATAATAATTCAAATATGTGTCATATAATGCAAGGGGTGTTGGATGGTTGATGTACCTACTTTGTAAAATTCAAATGCTGAATTGATGTTATATCTTAGCTTTGGAATCTTATTATATCATATCTTTACAGCAAGATGTTTTAGCTACGCTGATTCAAAAGTAGTTAAGTGAAAAATAGCTCTACCTAATTTTCCACAGTTGGTTGGCTGTAGGTACTGGCTAGTAGGTAAATAGTCCTATACATGCTTTTCAGTATACTTCACATGGAGTCTTAAATTCATAATGACACAAGTTATGTTAGAAGGGTTAACAATTATATCGTTTCTTTTGAATTTGACTATAGGTACCTAATAAGTTAACCTTGCGATAAACTGAATTGTTTTAAAATTTACACATCAAAATATTAGTAAAATGTACTGCCCCTTTATTTAATTCTGCTTTAATGCATTTTAAAAATAAATAATATGCGTATAATAAACGTAAATGACATTGCTACCGAAACGAAATCACCACAATGCGTTTTAAATTGCATAGCGAAGTTGTAACTTAAATGATTTTAAAAGAGGGTAACTTTATGCTTAAATGTTTTGATGCAAACAGCTATAGCAGCTGTTTGGAAAAAATCTACCTATTATAGTTTTTATTTTTTATTTCATTTTCAGCAGTTACAATTAGACGATGGTGAACAACATAAAATCAATAATTTCTACGTAGCAAGTGATTACATCCATACTAATATTATAAATGCGAAAGTAACTGATCTGTCTGTCTGTCTGTTACTCAATCACGCCTTAACTACTTAACAAATTTGCATGAAATTTGGTATAGAGATATTTTGATACCCGAGAAAGGACATAGGCTACTTTTTATCCCGGGAAATAGGATAGGTTTTATCCCGGAAATCCCACGGGAACGGGAACTAGGTATACGGGTTTTTCTTTGACTGCGCGGGCGAAGCTGCGGGTGGAAAGCTAGTATCTAATAAAGTTAACATCAAAATGATTCAGGAGTCCTACTTACTTACTTCAAAAGTAACAAATTTCATATTCAGCTGAAAAGTGGTAAAATTGTTCAAGTGATTTTATTATAATGCTAACGATTTCGGTGAAAATAGCGAAAAACCTGTTTACTAATATTGAAAAAATTTTACATTTTATTTTTAACTAGGTACCTATGTTTTGAAGAATTTTGTAATTTTTTGGCTGGATGGGAATTTTGGTGTAGTGTGACCAAACCATTAGCAAAACATCATAAGCTTATGTCAATTAGTATAGATAGCAAATTCTATTCTTTAGCGTGTCTGCCATTTGTCTCGAGGCCCATATATCTATAACATACATATTAAGTAATCGTTATGTAGGTACTAAAGTAGTAGGTACCCTTAAGACTAAGTCTAACTTTATGGAGAAGATATAAAATTTTACATTAAATTACATTTTATACCAGATACATACACAGGTAATGGCTAAGGTCACCGGTAGAAACAACTACCAGTAGATTATTATCAGTTTCTAGACACTACCAAGTTTTATTTGAGCATTTAAAGATTAACTATTTTACAGTAATAACCGGGTTTAATATTATCAACAATGTTTCAATTTGTGATGTTCCTATATTGAAGCAATAACGTTTATAAGTAACCTGAGACGAAAATCAGTCAAATACTTACAAGATAAAAATATTTTTTTTCAACATTTTTGTTTTTTGTTTGTATTTCTCATTGAATGAAAAATTATTGTAGGATATAAGTCCTACTACCTTAGAAAATAAGAAATTCAAAAGTTTAGCACTTACGTATTGTGACGTATAGGTACCTATAGATAATAGATATATCCTAAAGAAATATAAATTTTACGAAAATGCCGCTCTATCGGAATCACTATTGTTACGTTATTATTAACTCTATCGTTACCTATTATCCTATTTGTTACCTACTTAAAAATATAAGGACAAAAACCTAGTAGGAGCATATCTAAATACCATGTGTCTTTCAGTACCTAGATACCTACCTATAATTGATTCAACAAAGTTGCAATAAACGTTTTCTGCAGTTAATTATTACGTGAATGTATTTTCTGCCTTACAAATCAATAACTTTAACACAAATGCAACGTACCTATACTAATTATACAGTAGCTCTGAGAAGACGCGTCTATCTATACTAATATTACCTATAAAGCTGAAGAGTTTGTTTGTTTGTTTGTTTGAACGCGCTTATCTCAGGAACTACTGGTCCGATTTGAAAAATTCTTTCGGTGTTAGATAGCCCATACATCGAGGAAGGCTATAGGCTATATATCATCACGCTAAGACCAACAGGAGCGGAGCCACGCGGGTGAAACCGCGGAGCGCAGCTAGTAAGTTGTATAAGTAGGTTTTTCACATGAGTTATTTCAAGAATAGTTCTACTGAAATACAAGTGGCTAATAAAGATATGTAATTACATTGTTTAGTGGATGAGTTACGATTTACGTATGCAATTAGTCTGTAATAGCTATTACCTGATTAGATGGCTTGTTACATTGTAAAAATTGCATTGAGTTTAATTCAGACAAATATAGAGCTTAATTTACTGCATCTTGTTAATCCTTCTGGTTTGCAATTGTAATTATATTAATGTTCTTTTTGTGCTATTAATGGTAATTAAAACTTAGTCTTAATGTTACTGGTTCATCAATTAAAAATATATTTCTCATAACTATTAAGTAGAATGAGCTTTATAAAATGCTTAAAGCTATATCCTGAAACGTTTGATAGCCACCACCAATATAGGTACCTATTTGGTTTTGAATTTTTTGTCATACCTATTTATATTTATTTATTATTAGATAAAATACTATTATTTAACATGTCTAACATATAAAAATGTAAAAGCTTTATTTTTGTTTCGCAAATAATATTTTAAAGAAAACTTTTCTTTATAATTTTTTCCTACGTTATTTACAGCGGCGTAGGTATAAACAAGATTATTACAAATCAATGTATAACGATCGGCCTGAATCCAACGTGCTCTCAACACTACTAAGTACTACTTACTTCTTTAATCATTGCAATTTCGAAACAAGCTCAAGTGTCGGTGTCGAATAAATTTTGTATAATGTAAACGTGATAACAATTTAAATTCTTCTGTAACGGGTCCGGAGCCGACAAAAACAAAAGCAAAGTAAGATGACGGCGATTGGTGCGTGGCGAGGAGGGAGGCGCCTGCACTCGCGGCCCCGCCTTGCCGCGCCGCGACTCGTGCCCGCTCGCCCAGTTCTTATCTTCCATTAACTAGTGAGAGACGTGCTGCCTGAAAACACGACGCGAATATACACAAACGTTTCAGTGCTAAATTATGCCTCGGCCGACCCGCGAATCGTACGGGGACCAGAAACCACCGTTCTCATACATCGCGCTCACGGCCATGGCCATCTGGAGTTCGCCGGAACGCATGTTGCCCTTATCGGAGATCTACCGGTTCATCACCGATCGGTTTCCTTACTACAGGCGGAACACACAGCGGTGGCAGAACTCTCTGCGCCACAATCTCTCCTTCAACGACTGCTTTGTAAAGGTACCGCGGAGACCAGACCGGCCCGGCAAAGGCGCATATTGGACACTTCATCCACAAGCATTTGACATGTTCGAAAACGGGTCTCTATTACGTAGACGTAAGAGATTCAAGTTGCATAAAGGAGAGAAGGATAGTTTGAACGCTGAATTGGCAGCGCTGGCCAGTTTTAATAGGGCGTTTCTGGCGCGGCAGGCGGGATCTGCGCCAGCGTCCGGGATGTCAGGTGGAATGTACGCACCGATGGCGATGTGTTCACGGCCTAGTCCAGACCCTCTAGATGCACCAGACACATCAGCGTTGTTGCCGGCGGGACCGCGGCCTCGTCGAGCGTTTACGATAGATGCCCTTCTAGAGCCTGAGCCGAGGCAGTCGTCCCCCTCCCCTCCTCCGGCGCCGCAGCCTCACTACCCCCTGCCGCTACCAGCCCCGTACCTCCTGGCGGCGCAGAGGTACCACGCGGAGCTGTTGGCTGGACTGCAGCAATCCTGCTTACCACCGCTGTGGACGTGGCGGGATACGAGTCAATTCTCACATTATACGCTTAATTCATGAATGGTGAGTACTTGAATACCTCATTGGAAGTGTGTTATTCTTATTCTAATGCACACACATTGCACTAACTTCTTTTGAATTACCTATTCTTCTACTTAGTCAAAATTTATAAGAAGAGTTGAGCGATGCTCTATGCGCGAAATGTGGCAGTAAAATAACATTATAGTTATCACTACATAGTATAAAACAAAGTCGCTTTCTCTGTCCCTATGTCCCTATGTCCCTTTGTATGCTTAAATCTTTAAAACTACGCAACGGATTTTGATGCGGTTTTTTTTAATAGATAGAATGATTCAAGAGGAAGGTTCTTATACCTATTAAATAATTTAACAATGTTATTTATATTGTAAACAAGAACTTTTGGGTAAAAAATGAGCGCAATATGATATTAATTGAAAGTGGTCTAAAATTTTTGACAATTATGAGAGTAGGTAGGTATACCTATCCCTAACAATTGTTAAAACAGTAGCTGGAAAGGAGTTCCAACAAATCCAATTGAATTTTCTGACATTGAAAGGAAAAACTTTTATGATGAGTTTGCTAATGAAATAGTCAGATCCTATAGAAAAATAAATTTATGTCTGCCATCTTCTCATCTAAAAGCACATGTAAATATATTTTCAAATAATTATCACATTAAACTTATCATCCATGTATTTACCAACTAAAAATAGTAATCTACTCATCTACTCATTCCTACATTAAGATTTTTATAATCTAGTTGGAAATTTGCTTAGAAATATATAGGTCTATCACTTTCACACACTGGAAATAATCCTACTGTAACACATCCGATTTTTCAATCCTTGGATAAAACTTACCCGTCCAATAAAGTATTACACGATAATATTAAAATGTCACCTGTAAACTGTCAAATACGGGCAATTAGAATATACCTTTCATAAATGGTAGTTAATTACCTACGTTATTCGACGAATAAGTTTTAACCAAGGATTGAAAAATCAGCCCTTAAAGAACTATTGATATGATTAATGCTATCGTTAGGTTTTTTAAAAGTCATCAAATACAAGTCGACTTCAACGAATAATTTTCTAACTCAACAAACCCCTATTTAGGTAACCTAACTACCACCTCTATAAACAAACTTTTCTAATTTCTCTCTTTAATGTAACTAAAGTTATAATATCGAAGTCATTGCTTCAGTAAGTTCCTAGGTATTCATGTTTCAGAAATTCCTCCCACAAATAATTTCAATATTCCTAAAGAACGTCCAATTATTTTTCAAAATTGATTTAATCCATCGAAACCTTTCTAAATGGTTATCTGCCCATCAGGCCTAGCCAAATGGCAAATACGTTAGTAGAATAGGATGGGATTGACATACCTACCTAAGCTAAAAGGCGGGTGCGAGTAGCCACAGAGAGCAGCCTCGCGAAAAAATTGTTGCGTAAAGCAGCTCGGTCAATGTGGACGTGCCTCTGCCGAGGAAAATGGCGGATCACGGTTTTTCATTGGCCAAACCACGTCAACACTAAGTCGTAAAAAGGTTTTTTCGTTTTGCCCTTTGTTTAGGCATGCAACTCATTGTTTGTAATGGGCAATAGAATATAAAAAATTGTCATTTTTTTAAGAAAACAGATAAAATTGTCAAATTTCAAGAATGCAGGATATGTGCAGCATAGCAAATTAAAGAAATTTTGGAGACATTAAAAAGCTTAATTAGTGGATATAAAAAGTCAAAATGATACAATATGTATTATGTACCTACTTATGAATGATTAAGTACTATTTAACAAATACTCTCACCTCTAGTTTTATATCTATGGGTATTTATTGGCATGTCGCTCCGGATTCTTAATGCCTATATGTATTTCCTATGTTCTAATACTTTTGAATGGTTTAGCCTTTTAATTATTTGAATAAAAGCTTGTTTATAATTTGTATGTGTAAGTAAATCTTAATCTTCATATAACAAAAGAAGACTATCTGCTTTTATAGAGTCAATTTGAATAGTATTGATATAAATCGTCTTCAACTTTTTTTAGACTCTATAATTATTATAAATAAATAGGATAACACATTAGTTCTAAGACAACAATTATTTTAAAGGCTATATGACACTTAAAATGTGTACCTACGCAATATCAAAAACGTGAATAGTGTCTTATTTTACAAAATTCTCTATCTAGGAAGAGCCTACTTAAAAAAAATACAAGCAAATATTATTAAGCACTATAAATTACACAACAACTTTTATAAAAGCTCTTCAGGCTTATCCATGCGGCGAATAAATTAGACGGCTTATTATATTTAGTCAAATTATGTATCATAAATAGTTATATAAATTTTCCTTTAAGACGATAACCACTAATAGCACGTGGGTGTAACATAAAGAAGATTGGACTCAGCACTTATTGACTCAATGGTGTGGTTTCTGCTAAATTTAAAAAATAACCGATAGAGTTTACCCTTTATTTCAAACATATATATTTAATGCAGTAATAATTTAAGAGAAATGTATGTAAATAACAAAAAAATAGTTTTTCTTTAAGTTGATCGGGAAAACTAGTACCTACCTCGTTTTTATACTTAGGTATGGGTCCGTTTCAGGAGCATACACCTTTAAAGCACCTACTATTTCATACTGACTTACAATTTTTGTTGTTTCAATTTAAGCTATGCTACTTGCTAGTATTATAAAGCTGAAGTGTTTGTTTGTTTCTTTCTTTGCTTGAACACGCCAATATCGGGAACTAATAGTCCGATTATAAAATTTCTTTCAGCGTTAGCTTATTTGTCGAGGAAGATGCTATAATAGATATAATTATCCTAAGATCAAGAGGAACAGAGAATTGCAGGTGAAGTTACGGGGCATAGGCAGTTTTTAATAAAGCTATTAGGGTAGAAGTTGACGCAGCCCTGCTTTTTAAGTTCATCTTTCAAATGTATTGAATCTAACCTAACGAATCCGTGGGGTCCGTGTGACATCAGTTTATTTAGATACATATCGAAGCGACCTATTTATTTCGCCCTAAGTATCTTGCCAATGGCCATAATGATTTGTTATCAGGAAAAATACCTATATCTAGATACATATGGTTCATTTCTACATGAATGTACAATCTATCGAGTTCTACATTAATATCTTGATACTCTACAATTTAAAAGTCTGTCTGTACATTTAATTGTCATGGTATGAGTTAAATTCGGGTTAGAGTAGGTATACGTAGGTAAACACCTTCTCGGTTTCAATTCGAATTTGGATAAAATAGAGTATGTTCGTTAATCATTTTGTTAACTATTATTATTAATTTTAATTAAAGAAATTACTGCAAAACTTAATGTCTTTTTGATTCGCAATTTTGTTGACCATTTAATATAAAACAAAATTAGGTACCTCGTATCTGAGGAAAAAGTATTAGTAACGTATATTCGACAAACTAATACCATTCTAATTATTGATTTATTCGTGGAAAATAACAATGTATCGTAATTCTACAATATAAGATTGTCTTTCCTGAAATTTAAGGCTTTCAGTAAATTTTATACCTACGTACGGAGTTCTACATTACCTGTACACCACTATTTTCAACCAAATATTTTCAAATCAAATCAGTTACTTACTTCTTCTTCAATCTTAACACTAAAAATAACATCTACGGTTATGGTTATCAAGAACCTAGGATAATTAAAAGTGAACGATTGAATTTTTTTTATTAAAAGCACGTAGAGTCCAGAAAGCTCCGTGTTTACATATAGGATTAACCTTAAGCTTGCAAAATGTTTTTGGGTTATTTTACTAAAACTTTCTATGTAGAGTTAGTAATTTTCTAAAGTAGGTATCAATTGCACATATGTAAATATCTAGAAATTGCCATGATTAGGCGTTTGATTGGAAACACTTAACTCTTTGTATTGTTAGGGTAAGTCACGTATGAAATTAAAGAGATACCTACCAATTGATTAAAGCATTTTATATTATTTATGTATGAGAATACGCATATTATTCCACGACTACCAATGCCTCTTCTATGAAAACACCGATCCTGCATATAGTATCTATTCTAATATTATAAAGCTGAAGAGTTTGTTTGTTTCTTTGTTTAAACGCGCTTATCTCAGGAACTACTGGTCTGATTTGAAAAATTATTTCGGTGTTAGATAGCCCATTTATCGAGGAAGGCAGGCTATTTATATCATTACGCTACGAGCAACAGAAGCGGAGCAATGCGAGTGAACAGCTAGTTAAAAATAAATCTTTTACAATCTATAGATACTAGCAATAAATTACATATCAAATGCGCAACATAATATATAATTTTTTCGTTGACGGAAATATTCAATTAAATTTTGACTTTTTGTCCCCTTTTTATAATTCTATAATTGTTTCATCAATAACTTTAAGAGCCATTTCATTAATTTAATTTTTTTTTCATTGTCCACAGATAATCTACTCCATAAGCAAGATCTCAATAGTTCTAGTAATAATAAACAGTAGAGGCACCTGATATAAAGCCTAGTGTTAGATTAAATTAAATTTGAGAACAGTGATTTTGCGTTCAGAAAAATAAACATTTATAAATACGAGAAGCGTGTTGAAAGAAAACTGGATCAGAAGAATGAGACAATTTTAGGAAAATATGGCCTGTTTTCATAAAGGTAAGTTCCAATAATAATTTAGCTGAGTATCCACTCGTCTTCGATTCTGGGAACGGAAAAGTATGCCTAAAGTAATATACTATGACATAACTAAGTAACAAACTTATGAAAAATTGTAAATTATATTTTTATGCTTTGTGATTAAATACAATATACTTTGATAAGAGTAAAGGATTTAGACAGAAACATTGGGAAAATATAGTTTCTTCTATGTAGTAAAAGCTTGTTAAGAGACATTCAAAGTGCGCTAAGGTAAAATTTGAAGTTAACTGCTAGAAACTGCAAACACGGAACTCAATTAAAGTTGACTTCATATCATTCATCAATCTAGATCATCACAACTGATTTTGTTTGTTGCATAGCAGTGTGTGTGAGTGCAACATTTATTTTTCAAACCGTGCATACAAAATTTAAAATTTGTTAGATTAGGTACCTACTGCTTCGATGAATACTAGTGGATACTCAGCTTTATATTTAAAACCTACCAAGGAATTAAACAATGGTTTAAATTAATGAAATGTCTGTAATTATTTGTATTGTGTACCTATATCATGTGTATATCAAAGCTCTTAGGATTTTGATTTTGTATTAAATATATTGAAATTTGGACATAAAAATATATGTGTAGACTGTAGATATTTTGGGTTTAAATATTTTTATTAATATAAGATTTAATAATATAGACTAATTTATTTATGGAATATAATTATTTATCTTAGATTTACATATTTTAGCATAAAATTATTTGCGAGAAAACTGCGGATAATATGTTGTTGTTTCTTTTATTCTTGAAATTAATATTGTTATAGAATTGTTTGAGACTGTATAGATACTTAATTTAAAAATGTATAATTATTTTTACAACTCAATATAATTGGTAATATTAAAACAAACTTGGTAATTGGAAAAAAAACTGATCATTGAATTGAACTTTTTTATTCAGAGCAAAACAAATATACAACCCAAAATTATTTATCAAATAACAATATACAAACATTGAGCTATTATTACTACCTATAGAGAAGACACCACGAACAAAATCTGTGCGACAAGAGCGGCGGCGTTGGGCGGCTAGTGAGTCATAGATTAAGCGATGTCATCGACTCACCGCTATAGAGGCGACACTTTGTAAATATTCTGCCTATTACTTATCAATTAAAAAAAATCAATGTAACAAAAAAAATATATATAATTAATCTTATAAAGAAATTATTAATAAACTTATGAATTAAAACCAATCAATGTAACAAAAAAAATAATACGTAGGTAATTGATTTTAATCTTTCATGATTTAACCTTTTTTAAATAATATTCACAGTACATTATTTTCTAAATGTGTAAAATTATTATTTTCCACTATAAAAATTTACGTCATCTAATATTATCTACTATGTAAACATCTTTCATACCCACGGCCATTTCTTGAATTTTTAGTCTATGACAAATGGCGCCCGCCAAAAAATTTGCTGGAACCAAGTTTTCAAAAATGATTAAGTATCTAGTTAATTACCGATGAAAAGTTATTTCTTTGCACTTTGCCGTATTACTTGAATTATTAGTGCAATATCGTATCACACTCGATGGCATATTTGATGAGTTTCATGGTTTTTTGCTTTAAAACAAACAAGACATAAACGCGACCATCGAGCTAAAGCGACTGAGTGCAGTGTGGTCGGTTGACCTGTTGAGCGGAACATAAGTGATGTATAGGCGGTGTCTTCTCTATACGTAGTAATAGTATTTAATGTTTACAAACAACCTTTTTTTATAAGTATTACAATATGACACGAGAATATACTAGGCGACTCTACGGTACCTCCATAAGAGATTAAATTAAATTTTTGTTTTCAGGAAAGATCCAACATATAACTCAAAGCCGTGGATATTCCCAAGTTTAATTATTGTTTAGACGACGTTTTAATTAATTTATGTAGATTTCCAAACTGTGATATTTGTGTTAGCGTTCAATTGTAAATATGTACAGCTAGTATATAATTATAAGCAATAAAGTATTAATTTATTGTAACTGTAATGAAGAGAAAATATAACGTATGTGTTAACCGTTTTTGGTGTTTTAATTAATTAGTGAATTTTGTTTATTAATTGCACTATTAATTTCCCAACTTTAATTAAAAGATAGTTATCAGTCAAGTTACGATTTGAATCTGGTATTATTCTTGATATGTAAAAAACAAAAGTTCACAGAACATGTTTAATGAACTTAATAATCTCGGTCTATTATTTTGTTTACAAAAAAACTCGATGAAATACAGTGCTGCCTTTTTTAATTAGTATTTACTGCTTTTTAATGATAATCTTGTGTGAATAATTCTGAAAACTAACTACTACTTATATTAAATTAATTAATGTTATTATTATGCGTCATTTTCTCCCAAACTAAGATAATATGAGTCAGTTATTCTGCAGCAGCTTAGCAGAAATAAATATTTATTTATTTATTTCTGCAGCTAAAGGTTAAAGGGGATAGTATACAATATCAAGATCTCTTACGAGAATCCTCTTATTTAAATTCATATTGGGTGAATCACGCATCGATCTTTGATGAAGGTAATTTCTATAGAAATAATAATATATTTTTTTGTAGGTAAGCAAATGCATGCAAAATGCTCTATTAGATAAGTCTCTTGATTTTATATTTTAAACTTCAGACTATTTAACTTACTTACTCCTCTGGCGCTGAAACCCCAAAGTGGGTCTTGGCCTCTGAGACGAGATCTCTCCATCTTCCCCGGTCCTGAGCGGTCTCTTGCCAATTATTATTGGCTCGTAGCACGCGCAGGTCCACCTCTACTCGATCGCGCCAGCGATACTTAGGTCGTCCAACCGGCCGTCGGCCCAGGGGTCGCCCCAAGTATGTTCTACATGTACTTCTGTCGCCCATCTCTTCCATCCTTACACATGGAAAATGACCAGCTAGCACACACGGCAAAAGAGAAAGCCGATCTTCTGGGCTCTCTTTTTGCCGATAATTCTACTTTGGAGGACAAGGGTAATCCACCACCTCACATACCGCACTCTAAATGCTCTATGCCGGAAATCCGTTTCACGCAGAGAGCGGTACGTAAAGCCCTTCTTTCTTTAAACGTGAACAAGTCATGCGGTCCGGACGGTATCCCACCGATTGTGCTAAGGATGTGCGCTCCAGAGCTGACTCCGGTGTTAACGCGACTCTTCCGATTCTCGTACTCTACAGGCATTGTCCCGTGCTCCTGGAAAACTGCTTTAGTGCATCCCATTCCCAAAAAAGGCGATCGCTCTGATCCGTCCAATTATAGACCTATTGCTATCACTTCCTTGCTTTCAAAAATAATGGAATCCATTATTAATCGCCAACTTCTTGAGTTCCTGGAGGAGCACCAGCTGATTAGCGATTGCCAGTACGGTTTCCGTAAAGGTCGCTCAGCTGGTGATCTTCTAGCGCTCTTGACACACAAATGGGCGACCGCTATTGAAAGCAAGGGTGAAGCTTTAGCGGTAAGTTTGGACATAGCGAAAGCCTTTGATCGGGTTTGGCACAAGGCACTCCTTTCAAAGCTTCCATCGTACGGGGTTCCCGAGAAATTGTGTCAGTGGGTCACCAGTTTTCTCACAGAGCGGAGCATTAAAGTCGTTGTCGACGGTTCGTGCTCCGAGTCTAAGCCTGTGAATGCTGGGGTCCCACAAGGCTGCGTTCTTTCTCCAACTCTGTTTCTTCTGCATATCAATGACATGCTACTAACCAGTGGCATTCATTGCTATGCAGACGACAGTACTGTTGACGCTCTTTATACCGGCCGATGCAATATGTCTCGGGATACCACTATTGAGCACCGGAACGAACTAGTGTCTCAAATTGAGAACTCTCTCGAGAAGATCTCGAATTGGGGAAAAGCCAACCTCGTTGAGTTTAACCCTAAAAAGACACAAGTTTGTGCGTTTACCACAAAGAAAACACCCTTCGTCATATCTCCATGCTTTCAGGGCATTCCTACCAGAGTCTCAGCTAGTATTAGTATACTTGGTGTCGAAATTTCGTGTGATGTCCAGTTTCGTTGTCATCTGGAAGGTAAGGCTAAGTTAGCCTCTCAAAAACTTGGTGTGCTCTGTAGAGCGGGACAGTATTTCACACCCGGCCAACGCCTTCAACTCTATAAGGCACAGGTCAGGCCGCACATGGAATACTGTTCCCATCTCTGGGCCGGTGCACCCAAGTACCAGCTCCTTCCTTTTGACCGAATCCAGCGACGTGCAACACGGTTTGTGGATGATCCTTGTATTACTGATCGGCTGGACTCTTTGGCTCTCCGTAGAGATGTCGCATCTCTCTGCGTTTTTTACCGCATTTTCCACGGTGAATGCTCTGAAGAGCTGTTCGGTACAATACCAGCCGCCGAATTTCACCACCGAACCGCACGCCACAAGCTCAAATTTCACCCACATCATCTCGATACTTGGCGTTCTTCCACCGTGCGTTTTAGGAGGAACTTCCTACCGCGCACTACTCCTCTGTGGAACGACCTTCCAAATTCGGCATTTCCCAAGGACTATAATTTAGAATACTTTAAGAAGAGAGCGTACTCCTCCCTCAAAGGCCGGCAACGCAACCACAATACTCCAGAGTCTGTGGTTGTTCATGGGCGGCGCCAATCATCGCTTTCTGTACGGTGACGCGCAAGCTCGTTTGCCGACTTATACATAAAAAAAAAAAAAAAAAACATGAGTCATGACCGAGCCAACGGACTATTTAACACAAATACAAATTATTACAAGTTTCTATGAGTACCCAAGGTTTACGTTAAAATGATGCATCGTTTATAGATTTTTGAAATTGTTGAAAAAAACATGGCTTACCTAGTTAATTCTATCTTGAAACATTACTTAGTTTTTAAAGTTATAAATGCGATATCGATTAATATTATTGGAGTTTAAAAGAAAAGTAAACATGAATATTGTTAGACAAATTGCTAATACGACTTCAAAGAACCAACGCATTACGATTACTCAAAACAAATGCATCTATCGTTTTCTGACATACACAAACACCACAAATTACTAGCAATATGGAACTGGGCCTATTTGGATACCTTCTCATTTTTACTGCGCATTGTCCTCGCACGTTTGCGTAGATTTAGCTTCGAGTTACAGTAGCCAGTAAGAAACGACTCTAGTGTGTATTTTACGTTTAAATGACCAAAAAAGACTATTGGACGTACCGCGCAAAACCGCAAATATTAGTGTTGAAGAAATTTCTAAGCTTATTTACAAGGTAAAGTTTTATAGGAAATTCGTGTATTGATCACAAGAGCACGAAAGTATCATTGGTTCTTTTTATACAATCTATATTTATTTTTAACAAAAATTATTTAAAGACACACAGACACACAACAAGCACAGACACATACAAAGACAAATTCCATACCAATTGGCTAGGTAGGCTAATAAGCGGATGGGTCGGTAGGCCTATTACAAAAAACTTGGAGACAGTTTTTTTATGATTAATATATTTATTGTAATACTTTAGTAAATATACAGCAATCTTCCTCTTCAAGTACTCCCTCAGTTTATGTACCTCTATCTCCTTCAAACCGAACAGTATTAACACTCATATTAGATACTCTAAAACATTGCGAATTAAGTTGTAAAATTAATAGAGGCGGTAATATATCAATAAGGAATTGGTGTCCGTGTATGCCTCTGGATACATGCCTACACATGAACCTCTGCTTTAATTCCTCCAACCTATACGTACGGCAAAACAATACCAATCCCTCCATCATTAAACATCGGCAACTTTCACGGTGCTAGACAATACGTCCGCACAAAGCTCTAGTACATAAAACATTCGGCGTTTCTCAAACGATATGTCACGGCACGCAACAATGCAAACATCGGCGTCTCTGTCGGTGTCACAACACAACACGACGCGTGTTCCGGCGCCGGCACTAATCGCACAATGCGTCAGAGACTGCGAAGCTCAAAGCGTCAAAGCTTTGTATGCGGGCGGGCGGAGGTTGAAAGCGATATTGCGTTGTTGTATGATTTTCCTGGATAAGAACCAATCGATTGCTTAGAAATATCAATATAAACATTAGTATGTAGTCTTTTTGTAGTATTTAGGCTATGTCTAAAGCTGCTGCTGCTGCCGTCGACCGAAAAGAGACTTATATACTAAGTAGATAATGTGTTCATGTTTCATGACCCGTATGTGCATGTTGCTTATCTATGGTTGTGTTTTCTAGCAAGGAACAAATAATAAGGTAACATTAAACGTTTCTGCACTAAAGTTTAAAGTAAGTAGATGGTTTTTAATAAGTAGTCACGGTTTATTTATGATATCTAAAGATTTAATAAAGAATGGAAATTTAACTTATGACTTACCAATGGTGTAACGAAAACTTAAGTAAAGTTATTAGAAAATTGAGCAAAATCATTGACCGATTTACGTAAAATTTCACAGGACTATGAACAGAGATCGTTTAAAGAGATTTGAACACTTTATGACTATGCTAATTATATCACTAAGAAAAAGCTCTAAGGATTTTTTTGTGTAAAATGTGCAATAAATCAAACCCATATATGATTTATCTAAACACTTATTCAATTATAGCATTTACAGTGATCAAAGCATCTCGCGATCCAATCTTTATTTATAACGCTTAAGTGGTTGGACAGCGTAGATTAAATCAAAGTAACACGAGTAGTATCACCTGCGGATGTCTACGCGTGATGCGATTGCAAACCGAACTCAATCAAACGTCAGGTTCTATTAAAGCACTCGTCATTAGCCCAACATCTGATCAATCCTTTCAATTGGAACAGTCTTTAATGCGTTGCCGGCACAGATAAAATAAAACGGTAGAACCATAAACATTCCACATTTATATTCGACCTCTGTCGGTCGAACGCGCTGGCTCCCTTTTTCTCTCGAGTACTCCGTCCCGTTCCCTCTGCGCCGGTTCGTCTGCGGGACCCATCATTCTCCCAGGCTGCTTTCGAACGAGATAAAATTGTATGGCTCATAATGTTTTAACAGTTTCGACGTTTGAGTGCATCGAGCCGATCCCCGAGATCATTTTCTTCCCCGGGTTTGTTATAATTGAGTCAATTCGTTCTATGCAGTAAAGCTGGCGCGGGAGTCCGCCACGGAGTCCTGCTAATCGATTCTTGTTAATTGATTTATGTACTGTTCTATGCATCTGTCTGACCATAACAATACACTATACCGTTTTTGTCTATGTTGAGAAACTATGATAATTGTTCGTGTAAATACCTACATAATGACTCTGGATAGTTTTAAGCTTTTAAGATAATTTAAATCGAAGAGAATGCGTATGTATGATGAGAATGTAAATGTATAATAATATAAGATTACCTTAAAGCATACCTACCTCATAGGAAATCATTAAAAATAACCGCCAGCCTTAAAAACATTAGATAAATAAGTACTGTATATTTATTCAAATAATTGCCCGTAGGCTTTAACGGCAGAATTCTCGTAAACAAACCTTCTAACATAACATTTATAATTTGCAAACGTTATTATAATATTGACTAGTGATGTTCAATTTGTTCTCATAAAATCTTCTGAAATAGTCTCGTTAGATATCTTATACAGTATTAATATTTACGAACGTTTTAACACTGCGCAAATAAATTAACATTCAAGGTATATTTGTGTTAGGTATTTGTTCACTCGTTTTGTTCGAATGATGGTAAATCACTACATAGTATAAAACAAAGTCGCTTTCTCTGTCCCTATTTCCCTATGTCCCTTTGTATGCTTAAATCTTTAAAACTACGCAACGGATTTTGATGCGGTTTTTTTTAATAGATAGAGTGATTCAAGAGGAAGGTTTTAGTATATAATTTATTAGGTTTTAGACAAAGCGGGCGAAGCCGCGGGCGGTAAGCTAGTATGACATAAAGAAAACTTACTAACAATACAGTTCTATAGTAGATATTGTTGAATTATATAATTTCGGCATTTGTTTAAAGAAATCGGTCACAGCAAACACAAAGGATAAAGTAAATTTTGCAATGTAACTATCTTACAGAAGGGAATTAGTCACAGAGGTCCGCAACAAAGCCACACGTCCGCAGCATGCCACCTAAGTACATCAGAGCGCCGGCATTCCACAGAGCTGTTCAACATATCTCGACCTGAGATGCATAAGGTCGAATGTCGACATCAGAGTAA
>CAJQZM010038684.1:0-11076 GCA_907164665.1 Colias nastes
ACTGGAAATAATACTGCTATAAGACATCATGGTGACTATATTTTTTCAATAATATTATATCGTATTGTACATTCATATTTCATCGACGATATTTGTGTTTTCGAAATATGTACAACGACTCAAAGTATATTCTATTAAAAAAAAATTAATATACTATTAATGTTAATACTTAAAAGGCATGTTTTAATCTTGTTAGATATAAAACAATATTTTTTTGAAAAAATAAATTAAAAATTGATTATGAACTAAATTCAGTTACATAAATAAAGATTTTTTATAAGCTAGTTCAAATCGCTAAAAACATAGAAACTCGGTTTACTAATACATATTGTATGCTGATGCTAAAAAAATGTTGTCAATCTCTACAGTAAACGCGTGATGTTCAAACATATATTTATAGGTATGTACGTAATACCGTGCCGTAACAATTATGGATTAAAAAATATAAATATTTTTTTTAATCTGTATTAAATAAGTTTATCATAACTCCACAGCAACTTAATCATAATATAAAACCTAAACTTAACAATCGTTGATAATATAATTAATATTTTGTGATACTCTACAATCTACATAAAAAAAAAATAAAAATAAAAATCTTTATTTACCAAAAAAATTTAACATTACATCATTATAGGAGATCCAAACTAGGCTATGCCTGTATCTTGGATATGTATAACAACACAATTATAACAACACATATTTGTATAACAACACAATCTTTTCCGCTCAAATGAAATAATGAAAAATATTTATTACAATCATTTGAGCATAAAAGACTCTCCTTAAAATTTATAGAGTATCGAACTCAGGACTCTATTATACAGAAATATATAATAGCTAAATAGTAAATACTCTAAGAATGAATATTTCAATAATACCCATGTGTGTATGAAGTGCAATATCTTCCTTATAGCTCTACTTAGTTAATTGTATATCTTCTGTATCAAGAAAAACTATTTAAATACATACGGTGTCCATTAACTATATTTAAATTAACTACATTTAGAAATAATCCTAGGAAACATATCAAACTCTATTAAAGTAGAACAAATCACTAATAACCAATTATAAATTAGGCACGTGCTATCAGGAAATAAATATAATAACAATAATTCTAAAACAACTAACCTTCAAAATCACATTTAAATCCTTCTTTATTACACTATCACTTATATACTTTTGTCACTACACTGAATAAAACTTTTCCAACAAATTCAAAATGAGTAACGATCACATGTACTTATAGTAATCGTATTTCTTTCGCAAGATTATGAAGTAACGTCACACGACCGCTCGCCTCGACAGCAGCTTAAGCACTGATCAAAATTCCATACAACAATATGAACTATGAAGTATACAGGGAAAATTAGTCAGACATAATTATCAGACCTTTTTCCTTCAATTAACGATTACGCCTATACAATATAATTATTGGTATGTTTGTTAAAAAACAAAAGAATTAAGTTATAATATTAGATTAACTAATAAAAGAGTCTTTTAGAGTGTTCTCTACATGTTTAAAATTTCGCGCCTACATCGTTGTTTATTTGTATTGTAAATCGTATTGTATCATGAGTGTCTATAATATATATTACATATGTATTTTAGAATGTATATTATAGTATCGCTTTACATGCATGAGGATTTTCCCTTCTTGTATTTAGATTTTAATAGTATTTACCGACGAACTCTACATTAATTCAATATGTTGAGAGTGCGTCGAAATCCCTTTTTATAATTTTTTTATCAATTAATACTATTTCTTGTGTGGAAATAAAGTAACAGGTAAACGTAATACATGTTCTTTTAAATCAGATCGTTTATGTGTGATTGCTATTATGCAAGAAGGACGATCTATCCCACCTCATGGAATATTTTTTATTTTTTTGGTTCCTATAATATTCTTATAGTATATTTAGATGGTCACAAATACAAGAAAATACTTTCCTCTATATAATATTAGTAGAAGTGTGTACAAATATTTCAATTTCATCATAATATACCTAGACCAAGATTGTAGATATCGCAGTTCCAAGAATTCCACCTTCATGTCAAATTATATATGATGTCCCAAATCTTTGTAGCTTTAGGTTCAGCTTTTCAACTCTTTTCATGAAATAACATTCTCAATACCTAATATCAATAGAAATCATACCCAAATATATATTTATTCCATTAGGTTTCTTTGAATGTTCTGAATCGTACAATATTTATTTATTCACCAAAGCTTCGAAAACAGCGTTCGTAAATGTTTTTTTTTTTTAATTTCAAATATCCAAATAGAATAAAATATAATACTTATTAGAAATGTTGAAGACAATTAATAATTCTTAGGATATTTTATATCTACATAAACATATTTATTTTTTTCGGCCATTTTGACAAGACTACGTAATCATTTAAATATTTAATAACTTTTCATAAGATACAATGTACGTGATTTTTAACCGACTTCAAAAAAAAGGAGGAGGTTATCAATTCGGCCGGTATGTTTTTTTTTTTTTTAATACATTTTATCTATAAAAACTTCAAATATTCACAATAAACGTTTAAAAACCACTTTATCATAACCGTATTGTAAAAAATTCGACTGTCATGTTTCGTCTACAAAGGCGAAAGTTTTAAAAGAAAAGTTGGGAACTTCCTACGTTTTTCAGAATTGCTGTGTATAGTTTCCGAACGGCGAAAAGGTTTAACATTTATCATACCGTAAAGTTGCAAACTGGATTTTTATCTTTTAAATGCAGACGACATATTTGTCCGTATTGCCTTTGCCTTCAATAAAGTTTTTTAAACAAAAAATGGCGATATATATATAGTTCGTGAAAAAGTTGAAAGTTGATTTTAAATGGAAATGTATCTTGGTTTAGAGGTAAAGGAATAGTTAGTTGACGATTTATTCGTAGAGTAGATGTATGGTCAAACAAATAATAAATAAATCTTTATTTACAAAGTTTTTATCTACAGATTATATATTTGGGTAAACTAAAGCCTGTGTTAGTTTAAAACTGTGTTACAGCTTTAAAATCCCTCACAATGTAGATAGAAGAAATATAACTTTACTGTTCAAAAATGAGCGGATGAACACTCCGACTGGCAGAGAATCTTACTATAACATAGTACACTGCGAAAGACGACGGAAAGTTAGTACATAATATTTTACAAACTTTTAATCACGTTCTTACTATGTCCAAGTCGTGAAATATATTGGTCGTTGAGATTTCATTGATGCTATTACAGAGAAAGTCCTCTTGATTAAAGTTCACAGAAGTTCAAGCGAAAGATTAAACTTTTGCGGGAGCATTGACTCGTCATCTCGTCACTATTGTTGATTTAGAGGCATTATAGAAATCTAGACTGTATTAAGCTTTAATTGTGCGACACTTCGTGTGACCAGACCGATTACTTTTCACTTTATATTGGTTGGTAAACAATATGACGTGTAATGCTAGCCATTTTATACACAACTAGCTGTGCTCCGCTCCTGTTGGTCTTAGCGTGATGATATAGCATATAGCCTTCTTCAATAAATGGGCTATCTAACACAAAGAAGTATTCAAATCGAACCAGTAGTCCTTGAGATTAGCGCGTTCAAACAAAAAAACTCTTCAACTTTATAATTTTAGTATAGATAGAAAAGAGGATAGTATGCTCCGGTGCACTGGCTCCGTGGTTATAGCCACGATATCATTAAGTCAAAGGTTCGAGTGCAGGAAGTAAAATAATTTTAATTACCGCATCGCCCATGCAGGGGCTAATGATTACGATAATTATTCTATGTCTTGTTCTGTTGAGTAATTGTTTCGTTTTCTCGTTTCTTAGTTCCTGTAAATAACATGAAATGTTTATAAAATGTGAATTAAGAGCAAAAATGATGTGGACCTAATTAAAGCTTATTAGCTTATAAGATGTGATAACATACTTCAAGAAAATTATAGAAAATATAATAAAATCTACTAAATAGTTGTATATGGATATTGTATTTCTATGTAACATATTCGTTAAAAGCATTTTCCCTGCAGTAACGAAGTATATTCGGGAATGGAACTAAAAACTGATATTTTTTATCCAATAAAGTTTATTTTTTATTAAAATCGCTATTTTAATTGGAAATTCACTTAAAACAAATTGTAAGCTCGATTGAAGTATCAACAAGAGGTCAATAGCTACAAAATAATTTTTATTACATTATTTACTTTGCTAGAGCTTTATTTAATTGGTATATTTTACATAAGGTTCCTTTTATGATAAAAATATAACAAACGAGCGAATGCACATTCTAATCCAACTATGTCAAATTCCTTTAGCGTAAACAGACGTAGAGCATTATCACAGTATTACAATAGTGGCATTATTTCGTAGTTCTTAGTGCGTTTCGAAAAGATTCTATGCAATGTTCTAATACTGAACAACACTGAATACGAGTTTTCGTTAACACTAAAAGATCACGACAGAATGCTCTAGCTCTAGCTCTATGTTCGTTTGATGTAAATGCACCGTTAGACGTCATTATGTAAGAGATTAATTTTGAGTGATAATTACGAATCCTTTCAAATCCATTTGCAAATATTATATTATTATTTAATTAGTCGTTATTAGCAAATGGTCCTTACATTACATACCTATCATCTAAAAAAGAATATACATATGTATACATAATTAGGTATAAGTTATATTTATTGGTCTAAAATTAAAATTAACAAATACCACTGAATATTCCTTATAAAATACGTATAAATAATATAAATTTTTGTTGGCGACAGAGCGCTGTTTTGAAAAATAAGTCAATTTAGGGCAATAAGAAGAATATTATATGGTGTCTGGAAAGAGCTGTTAAGTCTGAGATGGTAATTCATTCTCACCGACGTTTGTTACGAGTTATTAATTCAAGAAAATATATAGTATATATATATATATATATATATATATATATATATATATAATTTCATTTATATTTTAATATATATAATATCATTAAAATGTTATTTAGATTTGGCGAATTGATGTAGCTCTATCACTTAAAAGTTTGTCAAAATTTAGAACATTTTAATGACTTTTTATTCCATACTTTTATACTATAAAGTCTAAAGTAACTCGTTAACTTCGTACCTACCTTCGCATGAACATACTTCTTGATTTATTATTATTTCTTCCTTAATTGATAGTTGTGCTATTTAGATCAGAGACAAGGCCATCAATTTAAATATACATATTAATAGCAATTGATTCGACACTTCTTGAGTCAGAATTTAAATCAATTTTGTTTTATATATTAGGTACTAGCTGTTCGCCCCGGCTCCGCCAGAGTATTTTTTGTAGTTTACAAAACATTTAACAGTTATTATCTCAATCCAAGGGAATACTCTACGAAAATAAAATTATTGATTTCCGTTCAGTTGTCTTGAGTTTAAAACTTAAAAAGTTAAGTGTTGTGTTACTAAAATGATCTTTCAGGTACAATATTTAGTAGATATTATGCATAATTTAGTAGATGCATAATATACTTAAGCGATCTCTGAAGACAAGAATAATGTAGTATTTAATAAGAAAAAGGAGTAAAACGGATCAGTAGTTCCGGAGTTTTACAAACTATGAAATATTATACAAAAGTTTTGTTTCAAGGAAATATAAGAAACTAGCAGTCCGCCCCGGCTTCGCCCGTGGTACATATTTCGCAATAAAAGGTAGCCTATGTTCTTTCTCAGGGTCTAAAGATTGTCTGTGTCAAATTTCATCAAAATCGGTTGAGAGGTTTAAGCGGGAAAGCATAACAGACAGACAGACAGACAGAGTTACTTTCGCATTTATAATATTAGTATGGATGTAAAGTTAAAACAGTATAGTATTTTTTTCAGTAAGTTGTTAAAAAATTATAAATCGTGACAGACCTAATCTAAACCTAAATTCGATCCCTACTAAAAAGACCTAAGTCTGGAAAGCCATAGAAGGTCACCCCCGTGCTCTTGAAGCTAATCAATAAGTGAAATGGATGTTAAATATATTAATCACATGTTCCACAAGCTAAGGTATTGTCACAAAAACTTTTTACCTAATACCAATCTCTTATTTGTTCTTGTCGGTACAGATAATAATATAAAAGAAAGTGACCTAATATGGAATACTTACACTATCTCATAATACTCATCGTAACACCCGGGTGCAATTATTACAATTGGAAGGTACCTTTGGAAGGCTTATGTGAGGACACAGATCCAACAGGCAGAGGCCCTTTCGAGAACTTTAATGTGTTGTCATTATTATGCATAATTTGCATAAATGTTGTAAAATCTTTTATGTTTAACAATAATATACATGTGCCCTTAAGTCTGTAAGAATTTTAGGTTGTATTGATAACTTCGAGGTAAGAAAAAATTGAATAGCTTCCAGTTTTATTTTACTGAATAAAGATGAAACCTTTACTGGTAGATAGTTTAAGTTATACCTCATATCATTTCGCTTTAGAAAAATAAATTAGATTTTCACCCACATCAACAAGCAATAAAAACTATCCTTTTCAATTTTCACACCCAATGACAGTCGCCGTCGGCTACTTTTATTATACAGGGTGTAATCGTTAAGTGTGCACAGGCGATTATTCCGTAACTATTACAGATATCAAAAAACTTTAAACTGATATCGAAAGTATTTAACCTAATGAGTAAAATGGCCATAATAAATTTTTAAAAATAAAACGAGAAATATCTAAAAAATTAACTTGAAACCCTCCCATACATTTAGTATGAGATACGAATATCCCATGTACATGGGTTGATACAAAAGTAATGATAATCAATATTAAACAAGGTCATTACAGTTATAATAATTATGTAGTTCTCTAGATAGTCTTCTAACTAGAAAATATACTTCAATATTTTTTTTTCCTAAACTTAAAAAAAAAACTTTGACTTCATCCACAAAAACCCCTCCACGCGGCCATCACTTCGCTGTCGTCTTAAAATAATTTATTGCTAAGAAAGTGTTTCTTGTGCCGAGGAAAGAGATAAAACTAAATAGGAGCTAGATCTAAAAAATAGGGTAGGTGTTCAAGCATTTGGAATGCCGATTTTTGAATGGCAGCCATCGCAACTGACGCTTTGTGATCTGGTGCGTTGTCTTGGTGAAACAGCGTTCAGGTCCGCAGTTTGCCATGTCTCTTTTCCTTACTAACCTACCGCAATCTTTTAATTTGGTCTGTTTAGTAAGAGCCCAATAAAGTGGCTACCTTTTTAAAATATTCCACCATAATTATTCCTTCAGCGTCCCAAAAAACTACCGCTTTAATCTAACCTACTGATTTTCACTTTGAATTTCTTCATCGTCACTTTGGAAGCTCGCATCCAGGACATTGATTGTTTTTTGGTTTCAGCATAAACATGGTGAATTCGGGTAACGTCCATGATCACAAAACGTGACAAAAAATTATCCTGATATCATTAAAAATTTAGAAATTTACCCTCTACCTACATGTCGAATCGTTGTTTCTTCTTTTCGTCGGGAAACATTCTGGCACGCACGGTTCACATTCAAATTAATGTAAATAATTGGAAACGTGGCCTGTTGATATGATTTTTTTGTGATTACTTAGTGAATACATGAGCAAGCAAAAAACATTTATTTTATATTTTTATGTGCACAGGA
Organism: Colias nastes; assembly: GCA_907164665.1. NCBI lineage: Eukaryota > Metazoa > Arthropoda > Insecta > Lepidoptera > Pieridae > Colias > Colias nastes. Next base: position 7,642 of record CAJQZM010038684.1, read on the forward strand.
AATACCCAATTATCATTACTTTTGGATCAACCTAGTACATTTAATATGAAAGATTTTAGCTTTTTCTTTCTTTTTTTGGTTTTCTGCTTTAATTACTTCGCAAATTTGAAGGGAAGTTCATTTAGAAACTGTAAATAGAGCTCCTCATTGTATTGCACAATGAGGACATCACTTCGAAAATCTGCTATGAATACAAAATGTATGGGAAATAAAATGTATGGGAGCGTTTAATGTAACATTTTTGGATATTTCTCGTTTTATTTTTAAAAATTTATTATGGCCATTTTACTCATTAGGTTAAGTACTTTCGATATCAGTTTAAAGTTTTTTGGTATCTGCAATAGTTACGGAATAATCGCTTGTGCACACTTAACGATTACACCCTGTATATATTCGTGAAATCTATATCTATAATATCTTTACTTAATAATATTATAAAGCTGAAGAGTTTGTCTGTTTGTTTGTTTGAACGCGCTAATCTCAGACACTTCTGGTCCGATTTGAAAAATTCTTTCGGTGTGAGATAGCCCATTTATCGAGGAAGGCTATATAACATTACGCTAAGACCAACAGGAGCGGAGCAATGCGGGTAAAACCGCGGGGCGCAGCTAGTCTTTGAATGTCATTGTTAATTTTAAGAAAATAAAATGACGAGCATAATTATTAAGCAATATCAACCTTTATTCTAGTCGATAATTTGTTAGCTTAATATATCTTCATTTTTATCCAATAAAATTGCTTAACTTGAAACATTTACATAATATTTTATTACATGTTTTATATACCGACAATAGACAAAACACATATATTTTATTGAAGCACTTAACACATAAAAATATAACTCCATACAAGTTAACGAACAACGTCTTCTAACAAAAGCAATAAGCTTATTCGAACTAATTCACTCCAACCAACTTCGTCATTGTCCACACGTGAAAGTTTCGGAACAAATTATTGCAGAAATGTGGCTAGAGATTTATACGAACGTCAACAAAATCATCAATATTGAAAACAAGATAATAAAACTGAATGGACGTGATATTGGATTGTACAATTGAAAAACAAACCACATTGCGGTTTTACATGCTTAAACGAGTTTCGTTATTCTTTGTTTTTTTTTTTAACAGTTATTTAAAAAAAATATTCGATGAACAATCTTTTTGAAGTGAAACTTCTTTATCGGGGTTGGAAAAAAATTTAGTGTAACATTTTTTCGTTACGCATGACATTTTTCCGTTACGCGCCATCTTTTTCTTATCCCTACCACGCGTGATTCGACGTATTTCTGTAAAGTTGCATATAGTAAATTATTTTTTGAAAAATAAGGTCATAAAGAAGTTTCACTTCTTACGTGTGTACACTAGTACACGCACGTACATTTTTTTTTATTTAAGCAATTGAAAGTTAATCACTCGTAATCCAATTAGTTAATTTCACATGTAAACTATGTAACTAATAAATAACTAATAGTAACGTTAACATTTTTGTCATCTTTAATAAGAAAGGGGATAGCTGTATTTTACAAGTAAATTGCTTGTATTTTAATTATACCGTTTTCAATCTCTGGATAGTAATAGCGTGATGAGTTTCACAATTACATCCATTTGTCTGAAGTATCGTTACTTATTGCGGGTGTTTTCAAGCTTTTACGTGCTTTTACAAAAGTACGAAATACTAAGTAGATAGTAATACCTACATTTCTTTTCTTAATTTCATTATATGGAGGACAAAACTCTTGACCGTGATCTTGCAACTAATTTAGTAGAGTTCTGTTGATTTTCGTAATTTTAAATATTCATCCCATATAGGTAATTTATAAAAAAATTCGTACATTTTCATTTATTAATTATATCTATCTCGATATTCTATTAATCACTATCTATACTTGTAAATGAGCATTCATTATAAGAATTTATTGCTTATTCCATTTACGTTTTGTATGTATTTTAAAGTACGTATATTGATGTGAACAAAATATTCGTCAACATTACAAATCAAACGCGAGATTCATACCAGATTCAACTCGTCTCGCAAGCGTGATCGATAAAAAATAAATATCAAATCATACATATGAAGGAGTACATCGGGAATACACGTATTGCGGTCGTAACTCTTGTTGGATTGTATTTGTGAAAGAAGAGCGGACTTCATTGAAATTGACCTTGTGATCCGACCTCTGTGGTGTAACTGTAGAACTCATATACGGTGACGTGAGAAACTACGATATTTCCCTTGTTTATAGCCCGGCTAAGTGGACTCTTATCTGGCTTTAAAAATAGTCTTTTACGTACCTGTGTTATTTGATACTTGTCGGAATTTATTAACAACTCGCGATCGCGATACGTTCTGCACGGACAACCTTTGATCCCGTTGGGAAAATAAGTTATTTTAAAATGAGTTGCTTTTAACCCTTAAATTGATTTCGTCCGTTTTAAAGGACATAGTATTTACACACATGCTGGCGCTGTTACAGTAGATCTAGGCATTGCCAATCGGTATATTGGGAAGGTACTATAGCTATGTCCTTCGCGTACATGCAGGTTTCGTTAGCGAAGCGAAGTACAGTCGCGAATGGTGACCATTTGAAAATTGCGAAAAACGGATCTTTTGACTCTCCTGATAAAATTGATAATAACTGTAAGTATTTTGGAAATTTTGCTTATAATGTTATATTATTAGTTAGAATACGATTGTAAGTATAGTATTTTGACATAATTTTTACATATTTTACAATATTTGGAATAAAAATCTGAGTTTATTCATGATGTCCCATAAAACGTACGTTGACAACTTGGAGTATACACTAGGGTATTCTTCACATGTCCTATGTAACGGACGTTGCCAATAAGGCCTGCCATTTTCAACGTCATCATTTTAATATATTTTTCTCTATTTTTATTATATTTTACAGGAGCATGACTTGACAATCAATAAAAAATTCCCTCACTACCTCTGGCGGAAGCTGAAGAGTCTGGCGTTGAGTTGAGATGACGATTTCGAAGGAAATTTAGACCTACGGGAGTGTTTTCACTATGATAACAGTGTCAATCATTTACCAACAACAAAATATTATTGCTGCAGAATTACAGCCATTACATGCGGTGCGAGATGAATCTGCCCCACTTCTCAGCAGTTCTTCAGCCACAGCATCATGTTACTTACCAGAAATACCATCCAATGTTTGAAAATTTTAATGATAATACCTTACAAATGAAAAAACTGGCAGCAAATGGAATATATATGCCAAAGAATAAAAAAAAAGCGATTTAAATTTCCAGTTTGTTTTGCTACTTCAGGCATGGTATACGACTTCCTTGCATACGATGAAGAAAACACATTTCAATCTGTACAATTTAGTGAATGGGAAGAGGACTTTCTTGGTGTATTATAGATAAGTTCTCAGGCTATGTAATACTATTTCTATTCCAATTCTTA
>CAJQZM010038685.1:0-21696 GCA_907164665.1 Colias nastes
CGCACCTGCCGTGCCCGTACAGGGCGCATCTGTGAGTATACAGGGGGATTATACAGGGAACACCCCGTACACAATCCACCCTGTACATAACAATGTACAGGGTGGATTGTGTACGGGGTGTTTTGTATACAGGTTGGATTATATACGGGGGGAATTATATACAGATGTATTATATACGAGGTGTGTTATATACAGCGTGGATTTTATTCCGGGTGTTTTATAAATGGGTGTAACCTATCTTGGTGAAAACTACAACGATGCTGCAAAAAAAGAGTTGCTGATGTTGATGAAAACTAATACTGTATTACTGTTGTAGACATTTTGATTGTATTGTATTCGCACGTTTCTGATTTTCGACGAATGCTCCAATTGTTTGTACTTACTTGAATTACCTTCAATGTTTAATTATTGTAACTAATATTTCAATTGCAGATACCAAGTGATGCAACTCTGCTGGAATCCAGTACCGGAAAATCGGCCCACAGCGGCTCAAGTGCACGCATTGCTAAACCACCTTCACACGACACACTCGCGCACCGACAGAGACGATTCGCACTTCGAGGAGCGCTGGCAGAGACTCAAACCCAATACCATTCCCAAAATAGACGAACACGTCGCTATAGTACACGCTCCATCCACGTCCACAGACTCGCAATTCGGATCCGACCCAGAATTCGAAAGCGCACACACGTTACCAGATTCTCTGAGTGTTGGCGATACTGCAGTTTCACGATCCAGTAGCATCATGTCGGATAGAGAACCGCTATCGGTTCAAATTAAATCGGACAGTCTAAACAACCTCCACGGCTCCTTTGAAGACGTTGGAAATATCTACCTGACGCACAACGAAGCGGCAGCCATGGATTGCCATCAAGGTAACATCGGCATGGAGGAAAAAGAGCAAGATCGCTCCGATAGCTCCGTCGATCCGTGGCTTAAAGACATAATCCAAGGTAGTCAAGATGACGTCAGCTATTTCAAAGACGTAAGCGACGTCATAAAGAATCTGGATAATATATTGAACTCAGAAAAAACGTCGAGTTCAGAGTCGAGCCACCAAGCCAGTCCATCGAGGGACAATTTGAGCTTGGAGTGCAAGAAAGACTACCCGATGCAAACGAGTCTCGTCAAATCACCGGGTATAAGAAATTTCCAGAATATTCTCGAAATGGGATTCGATTCTAAATCTGAGGAAAACCAAACATGTGAAGATGACGTCGACCGTGACACTATAGGCACTTTGAGTCACTCGTTCGAGCGCCACAGCGATAGCACCAGCCAGTACACGCTAGAAAATATAACGCCCGAAACGCCAATTAAAGATTTCATCCCCAACTTCAATGAATCTCCTACAAACGATCAAAATATTAGCTTAGTTATTGAGAATAAACAATCTTTGCCTCACGATAATGAATTGCCAAACGATAGTAAGTTAGATAGTAATATAAATGTACCTAAGCTGAAGGAATTATGTGAAGCCACAATACCTAGTTTAAGTAATGGAATGGGAAATGAAAAAGACTGTACATCGCACGATAGTAATATTAACGTAAGGACTGATACTTCGGAACAAACTAAGTCAATAGATTTAATGCCAAGCGAAGGAATTGATAAGTTAGAAGAAGTTATTTCGATAATTGAAACAAATGAAGAACAAGGTATATTACAAACAATGGCAAGTGAAGAAATACCGATGCTGGATAATATTTCTGATAAAAACATTGATAACGTTTTAGTTACTCCTCTAGTCAGTAAGGATCTTAGCTATGTAAGTGATAGTAAAATTGAAAAATCAGAAACTTCAGCACTAAGTGAAGGTTTTAATAATTTAGAATACAATGTTTTACAGACACATGATATTGAAAATGAAGTAAATGATTTTCATAAAGAAGATGTAAAATTGGATGATGGAAATGTCTCAATAGATAACACAGAAGAACAAGAACATATACCATTGAAATCAGATGAAAGAATACATATCGAAGCTTTGGATACAGTTGTTTCTGTGTCTGATAATACAGATACTGCTGAAAATAAGCATATTATGATACCTGATCAAGTTGAATCTCTTGAAGCTAAAGTAGCAGACGATGTTAGTCAGCCAACTTTAGCAGACGATACGGCTATCGAAAAATTTCACTATAGTCCAAGCGATCTTTCTGTAGATAACAAAGTAGTTCCTGTTTCTCTTGGAAACAGCGAAGCATTTTTAATAGCAGAAAGAGAGGCACATCAAAAACAACTTTGTGAAGTAAACATCAACAAAGAATCACAAAGTATACCAGTAACTGATAATGAAGGTGATGTTGCTTCGGATTTTGAAGAAACATTTGATAGAAATAAAGATAAGGAATTGAATGATGAAATGCCTGTTCCTGGTACTCAAACTGTAAACTTAGTTGAATTTGAAAATATTAGTTTAAGTGAAAGCGCTAAATTACAAAGAGAACACGAAGTTATACCTAGTGATATCAATAAAGATATTGACCATGAAATTAAACCACAAATAACATCCCCATTAGACATTGTTCTTCAAAGTTCCAACATGAATGAAGATTTGATTGAAAAGCAACTTAATGTAGAAAGTGCGCCATTATTTGAAGTGAAACAAACAAACTTAGAAAATGTAGCAGATGTTTCAGAGCTCCCTGATTCAGTACAAATAAGTGATAGTGCATCCATTGATACAAATAATATTCTTGAATCTCATGAAAATCTCTTAAAAATACAACCTGATACACCTGAAATAGTACAAAACACTTGTAGAGAAATAGTTTTATCAGATTCCCAATTAGATGAAAGTGTAGAGGATCAAGCAACTGTCCAGTATAAATCTTTGCAATCGGTACATGAAATTGTGCCAAGCGAATCTACGGAAAGTACGGTTTATATGGATCTATCGAGTAATACAAATAATGAAATATTTAACTACAATAATAAAGAACATGTTACAGACGTAGCTTATATGGAAGTTTCTAATGTGGAATCGATTGCTGGTGGAAGTGGCAAAAACGAATCAACAGTGTATTTAGATCTGCCCAATGTGATCAGAGAAATGGATGTCTTTTTGCTTTCGGAAAAGATTCTGAGCAGTCGAGATGTCGAAGTTAAAGATGCGAATGAATTTAAAGATGAGAATGTATGTTCGAGTACGCCTCTAGGTAGCAATAGTTCGGTAGAAAATGTCATAGATGATGTCCCAGATAATGAAACACTTGTTGACCCTGATATACCAGATTACGGTCCAGGGGTGTCATTAACGAAACTAGAACAGAAAAGCGTTCCGGAAAGCTTGAGCCCATTCGAATCTCCAACCAAAAGTCACCACACAGATACGTACGATGAAAACAGTTCCGTAGTTTTAGGTCCGTTTGAAAATTGCACGTTGGACCTATACAAAGGTTTAAAATCGGGCATCGACTTTGTAGATTTACCTAAAGAGGAAATATTGGCATTTTCGTCGAACTTTAGCGAAATAAACCTCGAAACTCCGTCACCACTACGCGATGGAAACTTTCTGAACGAAGTGCCCGATTTATTACATGATGATATGCAATACAACGATCAATCTACGAGTGAATCGAAACCAGTTGCATACGAATCGCCCGATAATAATACAGATGAGACATCGACTACAGAAAAGCGTGTTTCACCATCGACTCCACCTAATTCTCCAGGCAACTTTCTAGCCTCGACATCTCAGCCAACATATATAGTCGATATAGACCTCGAAGCGAACGAACCGATACAAAATATTGATTTGAACGAAATAGACATGCAAATGACAGCCAAGTTGGCCATGGCTGAGAATGAAAATAATATGAATATAGAATATTCTGGACCGTTGGAAGAAGCAGTATTAGATGAAACTATGTCTCGATCGAACGACGCACTGCCAGAGTCGTATTTGGCGGGGAACGGCGGGCCTGTTGAAGACGCGCCTGAAAACAGCATCATTGATGAAGAAAGGATGAAGGAACTAAGAAATGAATTGGAATTGAAACTGCCATTAGCTCAGGTTTGTAGCACAACTTAACTTTTAACGTACCATAATATTTGGATTTATTTGCTTTTTCTATCGATTTGGTAAAGATTCAATAACATTATGCATTGTAAGTTTTAATTATATATATTATATTGTAGGTGGCAGGAATAGAACCCGCAACTTCGTGGACAGAGTTACCGCCTCCCCCCGAACTGCTGGTGACGTACGGTGCACTCAGCCCCATCGCTGAGGAAACTAAGTGCCAGCTATCCGCTTATGAAAATGATGATAATTGTGAGTAACATTTTAATTCCTCACTATCTTTAATAGTAAAAAATTATATATCTCAATATAATGGAAGTGAAAAATAATAAGTTTTAGAATTCTTCCTCCGAATTTTAATAGTGATTTAGTTCATATAAGACATTAAAATCACTACATAGTATAAAACAAAGTCGCTTTTTCTGTCCCTATGTCCCTATGTATGCTTAAATCTTTAAAACTACGCAACGGATTTTGATGCGATTTTTTGTAATAGATAGAGTGATTCAAGAGGAAGGTTTTAGCATATAATTTATTAGGTTTTAGACAAAGCGGGCGAAGCCGCGGGTGGTAAGCTAGTATAATTTAAAAGAGAAATGTTAACCTATTTTAAAAATGAATTTTATACATCTGTTGATAATAATTTACATAGTTCTTGCGAAAACCCCAATCGTTCATAACTTCATAAACTCCTCTATTCTAAAAAAGGCTTAAATTATACATGCACCAGCTACATTATGTAGCAAACATATAATTCTCTACTCTAGGGAACACGTCAAAACTAACAGAATCATTCTCGTCGTAAGCAGCAGTGCATAACATTAAAATACTTACTTAATACGTAATTATTTATTCCAGGGAACATATCCGTACTAACCGAGTCATCCTCATCGTGCGGTGAAGCAGCTCGTTCAGTCGGCTCGGAGCCGCCGTCCGCGCCGAACCACTCCACTTACACCGTGTGTTCGGATCGCTCGAAGACGTATACATTGCCGCCGTGAGTATACACAAACACACACACACACACACACACACACACACAAAGACTACACATGCACGAGTACACTGTACACGTACGCTTGTACGTTCACACTTACGTACGTACAGATACAGGAACAAAAATGCTTACATAAATAAACACGCAAACATACGCGCTCGTACTCATACAGTATACATGCAGACACGCATATGCACACACATACGCACGCACAAAAACACGCACGCTCACGCGCATACAGACCAATATATCAAGGATACTTGAAAAACAGCTCTTCATGTTTGTTATTTTATGTATATTTTTAATTATTTACAGAGTTACAATGAGTGCTGATAGCCTTAACGCCAGTCCTTTGAAGAAAGCTCCCGAAAACGTTACGTTACCGATAAACGATCGAACTTATAATAAAGACGATGAAGAGAAAGAATCGAACTGTGAAAGAATATCGCAAGTGTCGCCATTTCTTCTAAGTCCGACTACAGATATATCTGCCCCTGATAACTCAGACTTAAATGCTGCGTTATCAACGCTTTCTAAAACAACTGTCCCAACGGATGCCAAGTCGTCAAAACCCTCTGAAACACAATGCTTGTCAAAAGCAACGAGCATAGATTCGTGGTGTTCCAACGATACACTTTACAATGTGGAAGAGAACTTTGATGATCTAGCCATGGATCCCGATATACCATTGGATTTTGAGCCCGAACAAGATGCAGAAAAGAGCGAAAGCGAAGATACTCTCACTCACAATGGAGATGAGAAAGAACTAAGCCATTGCTCCACGTACATTGTTCACGATAGTAAATCAGAAGCTTGCGAGACTTTCTCTCCCGATTCTATAACAGCGAATGATAATTATACTTACACGAAAATGAAGACAGGCACGACGCCTTCAGTCAATACAGAGCTCAACGATTCGACAAAAAATACACAAACTAAAGATCTAGCGTATAGCACGCTTGCTTCCGGAATGCCGTCTTATTCTAATTGTACGACAGAACTAGCGTCTGGTTTTGACGATACATGGAAATTACCTCAACCAGAATTAGTGAGAAGATCTCCTATGCCCGATGATGTTAATTTTACACCACCGCAGCAAATTGAAGATAAGAGTATTGATTGTGAAAGTCCACAGGTAATTCGGAAGCCTAGCCTTAAAAAGATGGATAGCGTAGAGATCGACTGTTTCAATGAACAATCCGGCGATATGGAACATTCATTAGTTATTGAACATCCTCTCGTGACGGTCGAAGTGAATGATAGTCCCAACATTAATTTCAAAGACATGGCGCATACCGTCACAAGTACACCAGTAATAGAAACAGACAACGACAAAGATAATGTAGAAGCGATTCCCTGCGACATCCCAGTAAAAGTAGATCAAATTGATTCCGAAATGAGTGTCAATAGCTTAACTAATTTTCAATCATTTTTACACTCTGTTGAAATCCGACCGCAAGACATATCATCCAACAATAGCAAGGAAGGTGCAACAAACTCAGATACAGACATTTTCGAAAGTGATAGCAAAATATTTAGCAAAAATAGCAACGCTGACAGCCTTGCTGTCTCTAAAAAGACTATGTCGTATTCAGATTTTGAAAATTCAGCTGTTACAAAACCTCAGGATATCCATTCGAGGGAGAAGTCAAGTCAAAGTATGGAGAGCGGTGTAGGCTCTGAGGATTTTCGGAACTTTGAGACCTCTGTGAGAGATCGACCGCAGGATTTATCATCTTTGATCGACGCTAGTTCCCTCCTACTAAAAAGTGAAAGGCGATCTAGTGAGATCGCAGCTAACAGCTTTGCAAACAAAACATGTGACATACCAGAACAATCGACTAGCAAAATTCCACCTGAACCACCGGTTATAATCAATCCAACGTTCAAAAGTTTTAGGGAATCACCAGAAATGGAAGCTTATCAATCGAACATATTTATTACGGACCTAGATATTGAAGATGAAAATGAACAACCTCATTCTATCATCATCACGGAAAGTCCGTTGTTAGCAAGAATGAGTTCGAGCAATAGTTTTGACTCTCACAAAGTAGAAAATCGAAAAATGCATTACAATTCCCACGTGAACGAAAGAGAAACAAGACCTTTTGATATTAGTCCAAAACTGGAATCAAAAGTAAATGGAATGAACGCTGAAACAACACAAAATAGAGATGATAGTGCAAAATCAAATGTTTTAATATCTCCAAGTGGTTCAGAAGAAAAAAACGACAAAGTTGCGAACGAGCCTGTTGAAACGAATGAACCAGAAGAGGTTATACAAGAAGATAGTATTAAATGCAATGGTAGCAATGAAGTATTTGCAACAGTAAATTTTTTAAATGAACCCTTTGAAGAGCTCTTAGAAAGTAACGTCGATGATAATGAAAGTAATAACGATTTGAACAAAGAAATGTGTAGCGAAATATCGACTTTGAATTTATCAACCAATGAAGCTAAGAGCCCTGAGGGAAATGATTCGGAATTATACGTGAATATACAAGGTGTGAATGGTGATGGTGAGAGCCAAGCTACTACAGTGACCGAGGATTTTTTACAAAATGAAAAGAAATTTTGTCAACTAGACTCGTATCTGCCACTCCTGAGTGATATAAGATTCACGGGTAAGATATTTTTGTTTATATTTATTAAAATATGTAGGAGTAAAAATGTGTCATTACAGTTAATTAAAATAGACTACTATATCTGTTTTCATGTCCTGATCCTACATAATTAACAAATTTCACAGTCATGGTTTAAGACAAAAAAATTTGATTTCAGTGAAATTATTTGTTATATATAGAATGTACAACATAAATTGGATCCACATTATAAGTACAAAGAGTGCAAAATCGTTTGCTACTATATTCCGTAAACAGCCATACATTTTAACTATTTTTTCTATAAAATTTAACTATTTCAAGGTCCCGGATCAGAGATAATGAGCACATCGTTCAGCCAAGACTCGCCCACAGAGCCAACGTCCCCGGAGTGCGACAGAGAGAGCGGGACGGAGAAACTCGACAAACCCGCCGACCTGTTGAAAGAGTGGGACAGCGATACTGACTCGCATTCTACTAACTCCTCGAGTGGGGAGTTCATTTGGAAGGTAAGTGTTGGGGTTTGGTGATCTTATATGAATACTTATGTAATCCCCTCCAATTTTGTATTGATGAATAATTCGTAATGAAATTATTAAGAAGTGGTTTTTGGTACTAAGTACTAACATTAATTAATTTAACAAAAAAAAAAATACAAAATAAAAAATTTTTCTTTTTTTTTTTTCGTTTTTGGTGTGTTACAATGTTAGTTCCAAATCCACTTAACAATAATAGTGAAGTATTTCCCCCAAATAATAGTTTTCTGTTTGGTTTTATTTGTTGTTTATAGTCAATTCATTGATTACTTACAAATGCTCTCTAAGTCGAATATGGTAAGATTAAATTTTGTCTTTTTTACTGGTTTTAATAACTGAATGAAAATATATTGGGCATTTGTATGTTATTCAATAAATTTATTTGAATGCTTTATGCTATAATTTTGGGAGCGCTAAGCGCTTTTTTAATATGTTTTTGTGTGGTTTTGGTTTTAAATCTTTGTTTCATATAAGTTGTATATTTTTTGTGATTTTGGTTTATAGATGATATATTTGTAGAAATGTAAATAATTTTTGGACAACTTTAAGTTTGCATAATTTTTTTAGTAAGTTATGATTATAATATGCAAGAAATAGATCCCCTGATAGTGTTTTGTGAAATGAATACTAAGAAAGTTTTATCCTGAACACTTATCTCCATAAAAACACAACCCGTAGTAAAATCCTTTTTACTACAAGAGATTGTACTGTTTCCAAATATGAAAAAATGAAACTTGTGTCATTAAAAATTAGGAAGCTTTTTATGGGACTTAATATATTTAAAATTGGGATTTGGTTGCTTTTGCCAAAATTATTGAGCTTCATGATTGGATAGGAAAATTCTTACTGTATCGATTAAGCATATACTACAATCTATTGACCACCGTAATCTCGACCACGCATAATTTGAAGATTTTCTTACCTAACTATAAAGCTGTTAAAAAGCATTTCAATATTTTTTTAGAATACGATGGTAAACAATTTGCATTATATTTCCAATAGTAATAAAACGGTGAAAAGTAATATTTGGTGACGGTACAATTGAAAAAAAAAATACCTACATATGGTGTCGGTGTGCTTGCATGTGTGTGTGTGCATAGGACGGTGACGGTCGCGAGACTGCGCTTGTGCCGACCACGCGCTTCGATCACGTGAGTGTGCCCTTGTACCTTATGTACCCTGTGTACTTCGTGTACCCTATGTGCCTAGTGTACTTGATGTACCCTGTGTACTTCGTGTACCCTATGTGCCTAGTGTAATAATGTACCCTGTGTACTTCGTGTACCCTATGTGCCTAGTGTACTTGATGTACCCTAGATACTTCGTGTACCCTATGTACCTAGGGTACACACCCTTCGGAGGAACGCGCTCAGACGTTGTGACGTGTTCTTATTTCAATATTTTTTCACACATAAAAATCTGTACGATATGTCGTTTTAAACATTTGAGTCTGCAACGCACTTAAATAAAAATGATAATATAACAGATTGCGGTAAAAGCAATATACATATCATAACGTTGAGGCGTGAATACCCTTAGAGTTAAATCTTCATTGTAGATTCAGAATAGAAACAATGTTTCAGAAGTTTTACAGAATGGAATTTGAAATTTTTTGAAGCAATGAAAAAATTATCGCCTATGTCAATTAATAGTTTTTATTTAACATTGTTTCTATGAGCTCAAGGCATATATAGATTTTTATTCATTCATGTGCTTTTGGTAGCTTTTTTCTAACACTTTCCTTTTGCATGTTAGTGGGTTAGTAACTATTAATATATTATTATTTTGCTACTATTTCATGTTACATCCTTCAATAACAGTTTTATCCTATCAAAAACATACCATTGTTATACTCATTTTAAATCATTTTAACTCATGTAAATATTTCTCAATTAAATATTTTATTTTCATCTTTCATTAATCAAATAACGTTTAAATTTCATCTTATATTCGATGTGTATTCATAATTTAATTGTATAATATTATCTTGAACTTATCTGTCATGTAGAAACTACTATATCATTAGTGAAACTATTCTATCTAATCATATAGTCTCTTCCTATTCAAATACAAGCGAAAGACAGACTCAGACGAATACATCAATTGCTTAACGAAATATAAGAAACCTGCATACAATCTAAAGACATATTATTATATACAACAGCAACGCGACAGTGGTCAACCGAGCCGCGTGGATGACGGTTCGCGGGGCGGAGGCTCCGCGTCGAACGACTCGTGCTCGGGCTCCGGCTCGGGCTCGGGCTCCGAGGGGGACGAGGTGGAGTTTGTGCCCTCCTCGTGGGACTGTAGGGCGGCGCCCTCCAAGTCCTCGTTGAGGAGCTTGGAACAGCCAGCGGTGAGTAGTGTAGACTACTGGTATAGGTAGGTATACGAGAGACATGGTTGTGTATTCGTTTATTGGAAGAGCTAGTATAATGTAGTAGTTAAACAACCTAAAACAACCCTTGAAGTTATTTTATACATACATAAGCATAAGAAAAAACATTTAGTTTCATAAATTTTCATCTCTATTTCAATCGTAGGAGTTAAATGGTTCTTGCTTATTATCATAAAATTGGCTACTTTAGCACTCTAGGTGAGGTCTTGATCTTAAAGAGTATAGACCTATAGATCATCTAGGGACCCACGGCCAATGTCAATTTTTAAGCTATTGCATAGCTTCTATCGCCGGCCTTGAGCGCGGGGACCGAATCGAGAAATTCCGTAACGAAAAACCTCACGCTCCCCACTCCGACGGGCACGGAGGTGTGGCTTTAAGGCATGCTATGTAATAGCTTTACCGCGGCAGTCCCCGAGTGCCACACGTCGTTTTTAATTATTTATGTATATGTCGTACACAGGACGGCAAGAAGCGCGTGGTGTTCAAGCGGCAGAAGTACCACTGCGTGTACGAGTACCCGCGCGAGGCGTGCGACGAGCTGCACTCGCCCGCGCACTATCTGCCCGATCTCTCCACTTATTGCGGTAACTGCCACTTAACATTAAACGTATAAAATTCGGCTTAATTTTTTTGAGTTTATTTTAGGACGGAAAATCTTCATGTTACTAGAAATTAGCACGTACCATTTTAGACCACATCTCAGTGTAACATCAAGTGAGATTGTGGACAAGCGCTTCCCTATTAACAATAAAAAGAGAAAAAAATCCAAACAACTCGATCATAATTCTTGGTGTTTCTTTCAAAGTTAATATTTTTTAGTACTCTGTTATGAGCTTCACACTGTCCAATTTTCTTACTATATTATGAAAGTTATACCTTATTTTATAACGAGATATGAAAAGGTTTCTTCTATTTAAATTCAAAATTAGCTTAATCTGCAACGCCATTTTTTTTATTTTTTACTTTAAATCAAAAACTTTTGCAATAATTGAAATATGTTGAACAGACTGGGACCCATCAAGCGTGGAGGAAGCGGAGGCGGGTTACGGGCAGCTGTTCGGTTCGCCCGCACCGCTTGATATGTTGCCGCTGCGGGCCGGCATCGCATTTGGTGCTGGTGAGTAAACCTTCAAGTTTCTATCTGTAAACATGATTGTATATGTACATGTCACATTTAGTTACTTTATATCCGTGTTAACATTCCTTACGCACACAGCCATACCGTCGTAGGACGATATTATTGCACAAAATAATCTCCTGTCACCCGCAATTTTTACTTTTTTTTTGTCAAGGTGTACAAGTTTATAATATTATTATAAAATATTAGAATAAGTGAATTGTAAAACTGTTTGAAATAAATGTCTCTAAACCTAACATGATTGTAAAAACGTTTTATATTTGAGCTGAGGAAAGTTGAAAAAAATATAAAAGGAATGATGGGCTGTTATAATTTATTGGATTGTCTTTTTTGATCTTGTTCTTCGTTGAATTTATATTTTTGGTTTTTATGGCATTCAAATGCTTTATAAATATAAATTTATAAAGAATAGAAAAAATTCGATCACGAGGCGGGACTCGAACCCGCATCCTTTCGCGCCATTCCGGGGCGGATGCCTGACCAACTCAGCCACTCGTGACCCGCCAGAGCGATCGAATTTATTCTATTCTTTCAGTTTTATGTGTCTAAGGGACACACCGCGCGCCATCTATTGAAATGATTAACAACCATCTCAACTTGTTGTTCTTCGTTATCAAAATAATGATTTTTATTATTGATGTAACAGATTTAAATTATCTAAATACTTTTGTTGCACTAACATTACTGTTTTAGAAAAAAAAAAAATACTAAAAATATTATTTTTTTTGTTGAAGATAATATGCAAGTCATTAATTGATATCAATACCAACATACACTCACATTCATTCAAAAGCGCATTTAACATTTATTTTATTATTACCAGACTACGACGACGACTTCTTCATATCGTCATCAGCGCGACCCTTCGAGTTGGGTGTTCTATCCACAACAAGTCAGTTCTTCCCCGGCATGCATCTCAAGCAGCAGCTCGTGCCCGCGGACGACTTCCCCTCCCCCTCCCCCCCCCCCCCCACCACTCTACCCCCCCTCACACCCACCCTCGACTTCACCACCCCAGACTCTGGGGTAGAAGACATCACCCCCGGATCGACCATAGATGACGACTTCAAAAAGATCCCGGAAGATTGGAAACCAGACAGCACGAGTTCCAGCGAATCTGTCAGCCCTAGCTCCCCCGGGGGCGAAGCGCTAGGCGGACTGCGACATACTAGAGACAAACTAAAACTAGACCTACCCCCCTCACCTCACCTACCCTCGCCGAGACACAACAGAGTGTTTAATTTCGTTCTAGAAAAGCCCACAAGACCAAGTGAAGGTACTACACCGTTGGTGATGAGTGATGAAACGCCCGTCATCACTATGGCTTTACCTATGTCGAAGGAAAGAGATGATCCCATGCCTGAACCAACTTTTTCCACTTTCGGCAAAACTACCTGTAATTCGACAGCTGATACTAAAAATATCGTTCTCGATGAAGAAAAAGATGATAAAGTCGAGCCGGTGAAGGGTGAAGGAACAGTTTTGGATAGCGGTGATGAAGATTCCGGCATCGAAAGCAGTTCCAAAGCCACCCTGGAGAGAAAACCGGCAGATGTCTCGTAGAAATACAAGTTTTATGTCTTATGAGCAATTTTAAAGTCAAATAAATTTCTCGGTGTCAAAACTAGCGTAATTGCGAAATAATGTCGTAGTGAAGTCGTAACTGATGAAACTACTTTTTCTTATATAATAAAGAGTTAAGTACGTATAAGTATGTCATAGTTGGCAAGAGGATTGTGTCCGATTGTCGCTCACAGTACAGCCATATTGATTGAACCGATTGATACAAACCAAGCCATTTTATTTTAAATGTTGTCTAATTGAAAAGTATATAAAAATACTTCTATCTCTTATACTTCGAGAAATTTCTTCAAATAGACAACAGAATTTAGTAATGTACATATCGTAACAGCTATACAATCTTTCAGCCCAGTGAATTTTACAGAACAATGGTACAAATAACCGTGAATTATTGCAACTGTAGATACATAGATATAATGCTTACACTAAGTTAGAGCCTACACTTTGGCCTACGATTGTACTCCGTCAGAATAAATGCTAGATCTTTAATACGTAATTTTTTAGTGTATTGAAAAATATTAAATTTGCCAAATGTGCGCTAAGATCTGCGCACACGACGCATCTTCCATCGTGTTATATGTTTGTATGTGGGGAGATGCGGTCCGAATATATAAGACTAATGATCGCCATACAACTATTTTTAGTATTTCCAGGTCTTTTCTCTCTTTTTGAATAATGATTTGAAAAATAAATAGTCAAAATCGATACTAAATAAAAGTTACTAAAATCACCTTTTTTCGATAAAGATAGTAGTGGCACTATTGCATTACATTTAAGAAGTTAGATTTTTTTATAAATATTCTTCTCATTATAACGACAAATATTTAAGTTTTAAAAGTCAAAAGAGCAGAAAAACATTAAAGTATAATTCTTTAAAACTTTCCTCATTAATTATTTACTTAGTTACTTTTTTCTAATTTTATTTAAAAATATTTTTATGTTATATTTTTCCCTATTCATGCATCACAAAATATATAAATTATTGATATTATTATGTCACGTAAGTTGCTTTGCCCTGTTAACAATATTCTCATTAAGTGATATTTTTCATTGTTGTTCTTTTTTGTTAAATATAACTTCAATAAAGGCGTTTCTTATTTTTTTTTTTATGTTTATTGCATGTGTAAACTCTACTGTCTTTATTTTATGTTACATAACATGTTGTTTTCCGGTAATCCCGAAAAACCGGTAAACCGGTAAATCCCAATAAAAATATGTGTCGTTAAAATGAGAATCCCGTATACTTGGCGATCAAGTCTTACCCAAAATACTCGTTTCATACCGCCATAGACACTCGCACAAACTTTTGTACGTCGCACATAAATAAATACGGATCGCCTTCAAGTTGAATCTCATAGTTCGGGCCGCAGCTCTGGGCGTCCACCTCGAGCCAATTGTTAGTTAAGCGGAACTTTATATTAAGTGTTAGTGTCGAGTGAATGCGTTGTAATGTCGATGACACACAACTATACAATTTATGGACCCACTTCAGTATGGGCAGCGTTAGCCCAACAAATGATCGTTGATTTTTGCCGCCATTACGGCGAAAA
This sequence comes from Colias nastes, assembly GCA_907164665.1. NCBI lineage: Eukaryota > Metazoa > Arthropoda > Insecta > Lepidoptera > Pieridae > Colias > Colias nastes. The sequence continues at coordinate 14,831 of CAJQZM010038685.1, forward strand.
AAATATCTACAATGACGTCCGATCATAGACATTTATGCCCTCCACTATCGTGATTGCCTCTACTCGCCCAACGCTGCCCATTGTGTAGAGCGCCCATAACCCTTTTTTAATTCATAAATTCTCATGTGTGTTATCGGCAGTGTGTGTGTGTGCGTGCGTGTGTGCGTACACGCGATACGTCCAAGTGTGAACCTGATGTGCAATCCTTCTCATTTCCATATCGATTTATTGTAGACGCGTTTTAGTTTTACGTGTAAATATAATTTAAAAGTTTATTATTGATTGATGATTTTTTTTTTATTATTATTATTATGGAAATTTATTAATACATGTTTATTGTTCTTTTACGATTTAGAATGTTTCGTTAATGTACAGATGTAAATAAGCGATGTTCATTTTGTTGCAATTACAATTAGGATAACGCTTGATTAGAGAACGGGGTAGCGTCGGTATTATGTAAGTTACGACTCTATCAGTGTAATTAGATTTTATAAATATTATTATACGATTAGAAATCTCAACGATTCGATGGTTTTGTTTAGATCACATTTACATTTAATTAGTGATTATTTGAATGAATTGTCCAGTAATTATGGTATTTATTGTTTGTAAGTTGTTAATTTGTATGAGTTGGCAGTATTTAGTGGATGAACGCATCGGATGTCTTTTCATATTGTGACTTGTCGAGTCTTTTAAAGTATTTATATGGAAAATAAATAATTAAATATGATTATAAGACTTTTATTTCGTATATTTGTCACTTATTTCCCTCCAAACATATAATTACTGTTACAGTAAAAATTTAAAAACCTTAAGTTAATGATAGATATGAGTTACGCAAAAGTTATGACAAAAAATTAAAAAAAAAATTACCCCTTCCCTTTCCCGACTTGTGGCACTTTTGTGCACGTATACATATAAATTGAAATTAAGAATGTAGGTACCAACCTTTAGAATAAATAGCTCTCTTGTCTCTTCCTATTTTAAACAGAATTTTTTTCGATACATCTTTCCAACCTAACAGGCTATAGAATCACAAAAACAACGTGTGTTTTTACTGTTCTGTCATCTGTGAACAGAATTCAGATTGACAGTGCATCGATTTTATGTCATCTTGATCCACTAAATTTTTCATAAATTGCAATACATATATGTACACATAAATTGCGTATTTCTGATAAAACAAGTCAGAGTTCCTAAAAATGCCCTGTTCCAAAAAATACTAAGGCCGATTTCTCACTATGCCAAACCAACACAACATTAACGTTGTGTTGACGTCAAGTTGATGTCATGTTGATGGAGCATTTTACGTGGTCTTTGATAAGCTATAGGTATATTAAGAAGAGCTGGAACGTCAACACATTTACACATTGCACATGTTAGGCCGGGAGATACTGACACAAAATTTCGGGTCATTTGTAACAGGATGGCGGTCTAGAGGGGTCTTAGTACGCAATGACAAAAAGAAAAATGATGGTCAGAACGCTGGTACCGGCGGACTAGTCGCGTGGGCGTTAGTCACACTCGTCGGATAAATAGCGAAAGTCCAACGATTTGTAACACAAAAATTTTAGAATTTACCGATAGCCCTTAAAAAAGATGTAGGCGGTAGTGTCATGCCATACTTTTACGATGTGACTTACAGTCCGCCATACCGACGTGAATGCGTTGATTTAAAAAAAACAATTCAACCATTTGTACCGGGCTAACTTTTGCACAGGTAACCATCGTCGTGCAGCCATTTACTAAAATCGCCATGCCATACTTTTCGGACGATTCCAAATGGTCGCCATACCGCGGAAAACCTCTGTAGAACCGCCATTCTGTTACAAATGACCCGAAATTTTGTGTCAGTATCTCCCGGCCTATGTATGTGTCATATTTTGCAATTGTTTATAAATACAGGGTGATGTAATTGGTGTAGTACGAATATCTAAACATCTATGAAGAATTTTGTGATACAGTAAATGGAAGAATTATAGACTATTTTACAGTATTTAATAAAATCATTTAATTTTTTGTTCATTTTCATTAGAAATGTCAATTTTTCTCACCAAGGTGGAAATTTGGATGATAAGGATCTTGTTAGAAAAATATAAATTTTGACTAAAATCGGCATTTTTTTTTTCAAAAATCAAATTACTAATTAATAATCAGAGTTATCGCATTATTAAAAAAAATAAGCCAAACTATACACAATTTTTACCTACTTGATGCAATCCTCAAAGATCATGGCCATAGTGTATTGCGCCTTCCACCATACCATCCAGAACTTAACCCAATAGAGTTACTATGGGGCATAATTAAAGGGAAAGTAGCATCACAAAATGTGAACTTTAACTTGAAAACTGTGGAAGAATTATTTAGAAAGGAAGCAAATGCTATTAGTCTGGATATGTTTAGTGACGTTTGGAGAAAGACGCGAGAACATGAGGAAAAATATATTCAATTAGAACCAAAAGTAGATAATTACACTGACTCATTTATAATAACATTAAGAAATTCCGACGGCGAGTTCTTCGAGCGATGAAAGTTTCAGTGAAGTAGAAGATTACGATTATGATTAAATAGATTCTTCTTCTTCTCTATAGATACTGCTTTCTGAATTGGTGGTAAATGTTAAAACTTTTAAACTGTTATGACGATTCAAAAGTGCTTCTAGAAGAAGTCTAATTGTATAAATGTTTGAGTTTGAGTTTAAAACCAATAGTGTGAAAATTATACAATAAACATGTAACACATATTTGTTAGCGCGTATTGGTAGGTATTACGTACTTACTACAAATATAATATTTCTTAGATATCTTTACTCGACCAAAGTCAGGACAAGACTGCTCCGCAACTGCAGAAGACGTCCGTTATTTAAATCATTATCAAAACAACCATCCGTGTGTTGGGAGTGAGCGCACGTGTTATTTGTATTGTTTTTATGACCTGAAATTTAATTATTATTTGATAATTGAATGATTATTAATACTTTTATCCAATTGATTATTATTAGAATAAATAATTAACTTCATCAATTGATTTACTTTTAAATTATAATTTTACAGGTAAATTATGAGAGCTTTCATAAGTAATTATATTTGCATATATTTATCTACAACGCACCCATTTTACAATTCAAGTCTAAAATGAAACTAGAGTCGCATTTATTTTTGAACATACTGTAAGTGAAATTGCATAAGTGTGAGTACTGTGAACATGCCAGCTTTCCATAATTGACCGATACGGGAGCATGAAAATAATTTTGAAAAAAGTCCCTATAAGTTTGCAAGGCGGCTATGTTGTCACAGTGCAATGTTATAACAACAAAAAAGTTGATCCGATCTAGCGGACGAGACAACATAGCTGAATTGTTGGTTCAAAATTGTGTTGGTGTCGTGTTATGTTGTGTCTGAGAAAACGGCGCATACATTAGTATGGCGGTTAGAGTTGTCACAACATTATGTTATGTTGGTTTCGCGGAGAGAGAAAACGGCCTAACTGAGACGACTTTCTTTTTTCTTTCCAGTGTTATTTCATTATATGTCGTCTAAAGGGGGATATCTATTTATTAACTTTTAAAGGTTCTGTCTCTATTGTCGTATGAACGGATTGCTTTAGGTACAAATGGAAAATAAAAGATATTCAATATGATTTCAGATATTTATTTCAAATTATTTGTCACGTTAAATATATTTTCTTATAAGTTAGATAAGGAATGTCGCTATACAAGTTTTACATTAACAATAAAACACTTATTTAATTACTAACACTTGTCAATACACAAATTAATACCTACTAATTAACATAATTTTAAGCTTTTGACAATCTTTGAAAAGTAAATATAAAAAAAATCACAGATTTGATTCAAGATAGAAGAAAATTATACCTAGATACATTAAAAAATACGTAACATCTAGTCATAGAAAAGTACATTCGAGTTGGTTAATATTCTAGGAAAAAGCAATGATTTTTAATTCAAATATACTATTCAATAATACTGCTAAAGAGAGAGACAAAATGGTCAGCTTTTTTAGTCTTGGTAAAATACATAACCTAAATTTCTTCAGATTCTACTTATGTTATAATTTAAAAATATCCATCATATATGTAGTAACATTATTAACAGATTAAGCCAAGGAAATAAATTGTAACAATAATCAACGAAAACACATTTAACATTCAAAAGGAACACAAACTCTATAATAAATAATATCTTCATAAAATACTCTGTTAAAATAAAATTCTTATATATTTGTAACTAATGCAGATTTACACTAGAATCAGCTTCTTCTCCATATAATAACGAGGCCAGACGCGTCGCTAGAGGCTAGTAAGCTCTCGTCATAGCTGAAACTCACTCCTAACACTGGAGATGCGTGACCTGTAAAAATAATAATTTTATTATGTAAACGGGAGGATATGTAGTTTAATATTTAACATAACATGATTGTTGACAGTAATTTTTTACAATTAGTTTGCTCTTTTATTTATTTATTATAACATAATTTGAGAAAATCCTACAATAAATCTACATACAGCTACATACATCTACACTTACATTGCAGCTTATTAACTACAGGCTCTTCAGTCTACACTTACATTGCAGCTTATTAACTACAGGCTCTTCAATCTACACTTACATTGCAGCTTATTAACTACAGGCTCTTCAATCTAAATCACATTGCAGCTTATTAACTACAGGCTCTTCAATCTACACTTACCTTGCAGCTTATTAACTACAGGCTCTTCAATCTACACTTACATTGCAGCTTATTAACTACAGACTCTTCAATCTAAACTTACCTTGCAGCTTATTAACTACAGGCTCTTCAATCTACACTTACCTTGCAGCTTATTTACTACAGGCTCTTCAATCTACACTTACCTTGCAGCTTATTAACTACAGGCTCTTCAATCTACACTTACAATGCAGCTTATTAACTACAGGCTCTTCAATCTAAACTTACCTTGCAGCTTATTAACCACAGGATGCTCCACATGCCCCTCTATATCCAGAAAGTACACACAGGCGTCTTCAGAACCAGAGACAACGCACACGCCGCGACGGAACGACATGATCGGACAGAAAGTGGATCGAACTCCATGAGTGCGGTGTGATATGTCGTAGCGCTTCTTTAGGGATAAATTGCCTTCGCGGTCTGCTATCCTGGAAATAGTTTAATAATTTTTAATGAATGGTTAGGAGATGATATAAATCATAAAATTGGGAGTAAATAAATTTTGAACACCATCGGATTTATTAAAAATACAAGTACTATTCCATTAAGAATAGGAGCTACTGAGCGCTGTATTGTGACATCATAGCTGTTAATATAAATGAATTATGACCAATCGCGTATGTAATTAAATTTGATGTAAAAGTTAGGTAAAATACAAACCGTCATTGACATGCAAAAATAATTTCTAACAACTTACATCATTAAAAAAATTCAACAACATTAAATTTAAAAACCAATAACCTGCATTAGAAAAGTTACCTACCTAAACAAGTACAAGGAATCATCAGCCGCGCTAACAAGCAACGCCGGGTGTCTCGCTAGCCACGGCGACCAGCTGAGGCTCGACACAGCGCCGCCGACCACGCAGCGCCGCAGCTTGCTGAGCGACCCGCCCGTGCCTGACATGCGGTAGCTTACTATCACACCCTGTATAACATATATAAAATACGTAAATAAGAAACTGATTTTGTTAAAGACAACTTCTAATTGAAACATGGGAAATACCTACTGAGATTTGTTTAAAGAAATTTATCTATCAAATTTATATTTCTTTATAAGAAAAATCACTGGATACACAATATTTTATATGTAAAAAGAAAATTCGTAAAATTATTTATTATACCAAATGAAAGTATAATACATTGGACCAAAAAAGCAAAAAAAGATAATTTGGAAGAGATAATTTGGCTAATAATACACTGAATACTAAAATATCAAATTAACATGAGTTACCTTATCATTAGCTGCCCAAAACATCCTCCCACTGGATTCGCACGCAATAGCTGTCACTTGTCCTCCTAGAATACTGCTGCCTCCTACAATCCACAAATTAAATATGATATAACATATCATTAAAATTCACTTATTGTTTTGCTTTTAGTCTTTATTAAATCGATGGAAATGCCATCAGATAAATTTCTTTTATTTGATCTTTCGAGCCGGATCTTGAAGGAAAAGTTCGTTTTAACAATTAAGTTGAATCTTACAGGAATAATAATAACTATAAATGTTTCTTACCTCGAGGATATATTCCAGTAGATACATTGAGTACTTCCACCATACCCCTCGCATTTCCCGCCTTAATATTTGTTTAGGAAAATTACATTAATTGATTCGGCGTTAGGGAAGAGTTATTCCTTAATTGAAATTGAGGTGTATGGATAATCGTATAGTCGTATTATTGACAGTCAAATTCATAAAAGACTTAGAGGTAAAAGTATATTAAACGTTTACATTAAGATATTATCTAATATAACTTTAGGTATTGAACACTTCGTTAAATGACTGAATTGACATATGAAATAAATCTATATTAGAAAATTATTGAAAAAAAATAACAAAGGCATTAATATGGGCATATATTTCGACCTTATAATACAGATTCTAAAGGCGATGGGACCATCGTTTGTTTGTGTTGTTGTTTGGTTGTGACTTTAATTTTTAATAATCCTTAGTCGTATCGTACTGGTAATTTATATTTTCAAAGGATACAATAACCATATTATTATTAACCGGCTGGAACGCGCAGCAGAGCAGAGCTGCGCGCAGCTGGTCGCGCACCGAGCGGAGCCGCGCGCGCCGCGTTACATCCCACAGCACCAGCTCGCCGTCCAGCCCGCACGTCACCAGCAGGTCGTT
>CAJQZM010038685.1:21706-40766 GCA_907164665.1 Colias nastes
GCATCAGCTCGCCGTCCAGCCCGCACGTCACCAGCAGGTCGTTGGACCCCGACCAGTCGCAACCTGATGGTGAGTTCAGACGCTTGCGTTCAAAGTGACATTCAACGAGCACAAACACGGGCACAATCATGTAAACATGTTTTTTGTCATGCGCACGTGTTTGTTTATTTGTACCGTAAGCGCACGGGCTACTTGCCGGGCTGCTTGCCAGGCTGCTGGCCACGCGTCTGAACGTACCCTGACAATGTGTATTGACATATTATCATCTATACATATGTCAACACACATTGTCCAGGAATGAGAAATGTTGCATTGTCCTTCACAAAAGCTTGTTGTGGAATGACGTGACACAGTTTGTTATATTGGAATAACTTGACATACCCTACTACACCAATGTTACACTGAGTTGGCTGGCACATTGTTTGCCAATTTAAGTTAAAGTATTTAACCGACTTGACACATCAGAGCACCAGCAATGCAGCAGCAAAGGGTATAAACTAGGATTGCCAGGCTATTTATATTAAAATATGATTATTTATATCACTTTTTAAAGTGAAACTTTTATTACATCGTCTCAAACTTTTTGGTCTGTGTAGCGCATGTCGCGTGACGGTCGGCTGCCGAGTAGGTATAAAGCAGTGTTTGGAACCGTACGATAATTATCGTACAAATACGATAATTTTGTGCCTAAGTTTCACTTTTACCGTGGTTTCATAAAACCACACAACATTTTTTTATAATAAAACTATAAAACATACCAGTAACAGCTTTAGTATGTCCTTCGAGTATAAACGCGACGCGCGGCGGCGAAGCGGTGACGTCACATATGGACACCGTTCCATCATGAGAGGCACAGCACAACTTGGAGCGATCATTGTTTGCAAACTTCACAATACTGACTTGATCTGTGTGCTGAAATATAATAGATCTTTATTAATAAAAATTCTATAGGAAATATCATATACCTGAATAAAGTTATGGATTGTGTATATAAAAATTATATATTTTGAGTACCTGATCAAATATATGATGGACACCAGAGAATGCATAGTTTTCTGATATTGTCAAATCATTCTTGTTCTTCTTGGAATTTATTGTTATGCTTTCTTCAACTGCAAGGCTTGCCTGAAAGTAAAAAATATATAAAACAGCAACATCAATAAATATTTGAATAAAACATGCAAAACAGAATAAAATAGGCTTGAAGAATAGTCTGGGTTGCTTTTCCTTGAACATTTTATTCTATAGGAAAATTTTAATTAACAAATACTCTAGTAATACTTACTTTGCTACTCGATCTCTGTCGGGATGATGATGAACTAATTGATATATTGTCCTGAACTCCATATCTTCGCTGCAGCAACTGGCTCCTAATGTTTATGTATTTCTTTATGGTCTCAATATCCTGAAAGTTCAATTAAATGAACATTATAACAATATTATGACGAGATTGTTTCAAGATGGGAAAAAAATTATGAAAAAACTTATACAGAAACATTCTAACAAAAATACCTTAAATTTTGCATTTTCTCTCAATAACTGACTGCGTCGTCGAATGTACAAAGTTTCTGAAATTATAAAGAAACAATTCAAGGGACTATAAATAGAGATTTATTTATTTACATTTTGATTTTAATTTCATACTGAAGTTTGGATTTCCGGGAGCTCTATATGCATTAAAACGAGCATCCAGGGCAAATATTTGCTGCTGAAAAGCTGCTGCCATATTATATTATTGGAAAAACAATGTCAATAGTTGTTTTAATTCGTTTTTATAAAATTATGCCCGAAAACAATAAACAAATAAAAAATTTCGTAAACATTAAAATATCCACAGCTGACATCTGACATTTGACAATTGACACTCATGACGGATGAATTCATTCTTCTTTACACGCAAACAATAATTGATTGTGTGACTGTAAGCACAAGTAAGCCTGGTTAAGCTGAGGATGCACTTTGATATCCGCTTGCGCCAGAATAAATCATGCAAGAGACAATTCTATGGGAATATAAGAGTCCGTTCACACAGACCGGCACGGAGAGCATCGGCGCGCATTTTTCTATTCACATTGCCGCCAACTACATATTTCAAACAGACCGGCTGAAAGCGATCTGAAAGCGCGCGTACGAGAAAAAGGTCGCGATCAGAGCCGGTCACCTCCTCTTAATATTTCATACCGAGCGCGTTTAAACATTCTTATTTCTTAATGACAAAATCAGTAGACATACAAAAATATACTTTAACTACTACTAATAAGTACTAAAAACTATTTTCTCAACGGGATAAGAATCTGCTCTCCTCTCCGAGCCGGTCTGTGTAACCTAATACTATAAAGATAAGGAAACGTTTTAAATTCTCGCAAAAATGACTTCAAAGTCTTGCGATTATTCCCTCAAAGCCTGTGGAAATTTGCTTATATAATAATGGTTAATCCATAGAACATTGCATAGAACATGTACTTCTATATCGTCGAGATTATTGGATCGAACCCAATAGGTATCATCGAACTAAAACCCAATTATAATGTCTAGAACCAAAGTAAAACGCAAGGATCTTCAATCTTCGGTGTTTTCTCAAAGGCTTCATGTACTTAATATAATACTTAGAAAAAATCGCTTGAACACTTCTTACTCTGTTCTAAGAAAACTAGATTAGTTCTGGTTAGCTATATTATTGATAGGTGTTTATTATCCATTGGTAGAGTCCTTGTTATGGCGAATAGGTAACAATAACCAAGAATTATTATCAAATTCTACGTCAAAGATCGGAGATTTTTTCACATAAATAAACCCATTATACAGGGTGTAATCGTTAAGTGTGCACAAGCGATTATTCCGTTACTATTGCAGATATCAAAAAACTTTAAACTGATATCGAAAGTACTTAACCTAATGAGTAAAATGGCCATAACAAATTTTTAAAAATAAAACGAGAACTCGCCACTCGCAAACGTGAAATCTATACTAATATTATAAAGCTGAAGAGTTTGTTTGTTTGTTTGAACGCGCTAATCTCGGGAACTACTAGTCCGATTTGAAAAATTCTTTCGGTGTTAGATAGCCCATTTATCAAGGAAGGCTATAGGCTATATATCAGCACGCTAAGACTAACAGGAGCGGAGCCACGCGGGTGAAACCGCGGAGCGCAGCTAGTACATAATATAGCACTCGGCGATCACGTATAAATACCTACTGCTACTGGATTGAATTTGAAAGTTCGTTAAAGCAGTTCCTGAGATAAACTTGTTCATACAAACAAACTTTTCAGCTTTACCTCATATATTGATTCAGATAATACACACCTACTTTCTTAAAATATCGTTAATGAAAGCAGTAACCACAATTCTTAATTGCGAGTGCACTTGAGTGTTGACTGCACTGCAATTTCCCAGTAATAAATTATGTTATGACGCCCGAGTATAAATCATTCTCTACCATTAATCTTTTCGACTAGTACTTATTATGATTTTCCTTACATTACCTAGAAAAGAAATCTATCTCCGTGAGATGGAATAAAATTATTGGATCTAAATTAAGTACTTACTTAAATACTCTACGGAGTTCCACATTTCGGCCAACTTTATGAAATATTAATTGGAAATTTTTGTGCTAATGGATTTTCTTAATGGATAGAGCGAAGGTTGTTTATTCCATTTTGTTTAATCATTCTTAATTCATGTCTTGCTTGAGTCTTCGTGTTATTAGAAATTGCATGACATGCATGCAATCGTGATTCGTTTTTTTTTTATTATTTTAAGTTAATGTTTTTAATTGTATGTATTTGAATGATACACAATAGTAATAGATGTAGAATAATTAACATTATTCCATGCACGCATTTTGGTTAATAAACAAACAATAATATTATATTGCTACACTAAAATAAACTTTAAATTAGTATAATAATTAGCTCTACAATGTTTGAAATGAATAATTCAAACTAATCACATATGTGGTATTCCCTAGTTGGAAGAGAAAACCGAGCACTCAAACGATAAATATTAAAGTTTGCATTTTACTTGACGACCGAAAATTTTGTTACGTACCTACTTAGTTTGTTAGTGTAATTATTAACTGCGATATTGCGATAAATAATTTTAAATAATAATGATTTCAAAATAGAAGAAACAGAAGATGTTCCTACATATTTATGTTAGAAATAATTGAATATCATAATAGATTATGATGCGAAAATCATCAGAATTTTTTATTATGATAAAACTTATAGGAAGATAGTTAACATTAAGAACACTTACTAAGCTAAATAAAATTGAAGTAAGTTCCTATACAGATTAGGTTTGCTCGGCGAAATCTCGTATTCTTCTGTCCTGCTTAAAACTGCTGGCATCGCTATAAATTATGTACCCACGGTCTACCTATTCGACAAGAACACACGAAAACAACAACAGTACATGTATCATTTCCATAGCACAATCTTCACATCTCAATAGTAGCAAAAACATGACATGAGTTACGACCTCTTGCGTAGGTATTAATGTCACTTAATCACAAACTGCTTCTAGTCGTTATCACAAATCTCCCTAATCTTCGCTAAAAGCTATCCGCTCGATGAGACTTGAGGCCAGCCACTTCCCGGAACACTTTCTGATTCCGAAATACATTGCTACTGAGAAGTGCGTTATTCTGGGCCGGTACCCGAAACGCGGGGCTCTGCCTCCGTTATGAGATGTCGCTGACCGCTGTGATCGTCTTGCGGGAATCTCGAAGCTTATGTATCAGTTTAGTTGCAAGTTCTAGGCAGACAAATGCATTGCATTATTGCAATTTTACGCATTGCTTTTCGCTACTTGCTAGCTGCTAAAGGGGTAAACTTTTGATCAGATCTGTTCTTATGAAGTTAAGAGGCAAAAAACATTGACCAGTGTAACTGATTACAGCTGATGTGGAAGGCTCTACCTCACTAAGCTCACTATATTTATTTAGATTACTCAATTACTCATAAGAACTAACCTAGTTTGCTATTTTTACTGGTTAATACATTTGTATACATTTTGAGTTGCATAACAGTAAAAGCTTGCTAAATTTCTCACGATAAGTTTATTGTAGGAAAAACCAACTTTGAAAAAACCGAACACGCCCTTCGCGGGGAAACAAGTTAAATATTTGTAAACCATATTTGCAGTGATTTTTGTAATATGTAGTAGCAAAACATTTTGCTGTCATAACAAGTTGTTTATTAGGTCACTCAATTATTGTGAATAGAAGCAACGTTTCTATGAACATTGACACTACCTATTTTGTAATTTGTGAATTTATCATACAGGTTTATAATATTTTGCAACTTACCTCCATGACGCTGAAATCTGATAAGTTGTCTTCAAAATAAAAGAAACAATAAAATAATATACATAGGTACATAAATCCTGAAAACATATTATTTTTTGTGTGTATGTATGTGTGAGCTTAATTCTACAATAAGTTATAATCAGGTCTGGAATAAATCGGAGTCTTGTATGTTTTTTTTATTTATTTGAGTATTTATTACTATTTATCGATTAAATCTGCGAGTTCACCAATTCCCTAAAGTTGAAGGCAGGAACCTGGAACTGAGTCATACTATAAACAAATATCAAGCACAAATTGTAACCATACATGAGTAATCTCAAATCAGGGCATCATTTGCATCATGCTTATGTTTATGTAAGACATGATTCGATAGGTACTAAATTAATCACCATATATGATAAGATACTCAAGTTTTTAGATACTATCGAAGCATCAAGTACCTAGTATGCAGACTCGCATTATCACACGAAAGATCTTCATCTCGCGATTTTAACTGGGTCGAGTCCCGACTCCCATATCACGGAAAACTATCTCCATGAACAGCATAATTATGTGTGTCAAATACTCTACAATCGAGTGCATGATAATCTCAAAAGGTTCATAAAATAAAAGAGATTTAAAATTTCAATATTTTATTAGTTACATAATAACAGTTAAATTTCATTCGTACAACAAATACGCGTACATATATCTGATTCAAAATGCGCTATATACATCTTCCACTTACACATAAAACGGAAAGTGCACTAACGTTACCAAATCAGCTATGGACAGACATTGAGACGGTTAACCAGATGACATTAACACTAATCAATGCTAAAAATAGCATCTCATATTAATTGCATTTAGTTTTATCGCAAACTGTAGCGTGATACAACATAATTACGGACTTTAACACACAGGACATATTACATTGAGTTATCTAAACAGTTTTTAATTGCAAGCTCTAGTAGTTTTTAAGTCCAAAATTACATTGCAATATCACATTACAGTTCGCTCCTTGGACACTAATAATGACAATCGAACATTATTTATGACAATATGGAACAAAAATAGAACATGAATCGTCACAATAACACGCAATAATTAACGACACGATATTTAATGCACTTTACACATTTACACACAACGTGCTATAAAAATGACCATCGACATTGTGAATTACATTAACTAGATCTGACTATTCGTTCAATAGCGGTTCATTTTGCGATGACTTTAAAAATGCAGTGTATAAATATAACACAGATTAAAATCAATCAGTCAAAACTTAACATAATTATAATCTAAAATAAGGCAAGTAGCTAAATATTAAAATTACGAATATGCTTAACGTTTATATACAATAAAATATACCACTAATAGTATGTATGTACATTAACAAATTCATATAATAATATCATCGTAGTAGCTTCCGTTAAGCCGATTATAAAAGCGTCTTAAATTATTCAGATTTTATTTATCTTATATATAAAAATGAATCGCAAAATGTGTTGGTAAGCGCATAACTCGAGAACGGCTGAACCGATTTCGATAATTCTTTTTTTATTATATTCCTTGAAGTACGAGGATGGTTCTTATGTAGGGAAAACGTAATTATGTACCACGGGCGAAGCCGGGGCGGACCGCTAGTATTTCAATACATTTCATAAGAGCGGGTATTTATTGATAAACATTCAATCCTTCCATATATAATTTAATACATAATTAATAAAATTAACGCGATCGTTAAATATTTCACTACACACATTAAATATCCACCCGCTTTTATGATTATATTATTTTGATTGCAGGCGATTCGACCTAAGCTAATCTAAATACAATGGCATAAAGTAAAGCACCCATAATCCGCGTGAGAAACGAAATAGCGTTTTAATTCGATTAAATGCTTTCTTTTAAGCTAATACATTTCTATCTCGCTCTAGCACAGGCGAATGCATGTGTCAGAGCGAGACGACACGATTTTTAAAAGTTCACACCGCAAACTGTTCACGAGAATAATTAATACCTACATCGTATTTATAATGCAACACTCAACAGCTTAGCGAGTAAAACAGATTTAATTATAAAACACAAACCCCATTTTCCGTATCGCAAAAGCTCGTTATACACTCAGCTGCACTCGATGCACGTGGTTTTATACTATTTTTTATTTTCTTTAGAACTTCAAAAGCAACTCGATATTTCCCGCTTGTTTTATTGAATTTAAAAGTGTTTCTAGTGAGATGTGATTCATGCTTTAGGCAAGAACCGGCTTAACTTAAATAAACGGAAAGTCGACGATTATTGAGAAATTATATTTGCGCAACGATTTTTATGTCTACATAACATGGATTGACCAAATCAAATATTATAGAATTGTCCAAGAATTGATAGTTTGAGATGAGATTATTTTTCAAAATAGCCATCTGTAAAAAATATACTATCGTTTTTGATTAATACACGTATAAATCTTATGAATTATTTAGATACATCGTAAAAAACCCTATTAAACTTTCTGTAAACCGCGTTTAAAAAATTAATTGGTCTATCAAAATAAAATTATCCGATTCTATGAATTGAATACAGTATAATTATTCATCCAAACTTCAATCATCAAAAAGTTCCAGGAACTGTGTTGCCGAAAAAATTGACGTTGTCTATGAATTCTTTCGTTTAGTTTCAACTATCAAGTGACCATAGACTATAGAATACAGTCATAATTGGAAACGCCAAACATGTCTGTCGTCTATGACACAGTATCGTTAATCCACGTCAAGTGGATCCACGTATAAGCTCTTTCCTCGGAACTAACTGTAGCGGCCACGAGTCTCCCGAGCGGCATACAAATGACGAAATCCAAAACACCAATACAATTGACTAAATGTTCCCATTCGTTACCACCATTACCTACGTGCCCTGCTTGTCCACAAAACAGTAACACAGAATGCGAATTTTTAACGCAATTGACATATAAAATATTTCATAGGTACTATTCTAGCC
Source organism: Colias nastes (assembly GCA_907164665.1). Lineage (NCBI taxonomy): Eukaryota > Metazoa > Arthropoda > Insecta > Lepidoptera > Pieridae > Colias > Colias nastes. Next base: position 29,996 of record CAJQZM010038685.1, read on the forward strand.
TATTCCCATATTAACATCTAATTATCTTAGCGACCATATGATCCGAACGTATTTTTTAACGCGTAATATAATCTTAGTGCCAGCGACCTGTCGTCCCGTAACACCATTATCCCAAACACATGTTGATATTTATCAGTATTTCACAAAAACTCCCAAAGGAGCCCTACGGCCCAAACACGTGACAACTCTAAATAAACTTTAGTTAATAAATCATCATCCCTTTACTTGAAATAAAATTTGTGTAAACCATCTACGAATACGTAATATAAATTTAATGATGAACAATTTTACTTTTACAATTAATAAAAAATTTCGAATGTAAAACATTGATTAAAATTTTAAATTCAAATATAACGTTGAAACCATTAGTTTTTTCTAAAAGGAAAACAAAATGTAGCATCTACTTTTAGCACCCCTCTAGGCACGCAAATCACAATCTCATATTTCATTTTCTCTATCTAGATATTGTCTTCCTACCTAACAGATCTATGCACCATCTTCAGTCGTATATTTTTCCAATGATAAATATTTATATTTTTGAAGTATCATAACTACCTAAAGATTATATCTTCCAATAAGATTAACATTACAATAACATTAAAATTTTAACGTAAAAACGTGGAAGCATCAAAAGTAATAATTTTATGTTCGTTGTATTATCCATGTATATTCATTAAAAATCGATATTTCAATTTATAATAAACATAATTTTTTTCCAATAAAGACGCGACGATTCGAACAAAATTCTAGAATCCGTAGATTACAAAAAAAACGATTACCATTCAACAGAACGCGTAAACGCTGGAATACGCTTTTTTAAATTTTCAATGACATATTATGACAACCCGCGTAAACAAAATTCTGGAATACGTCAACCTTTTAAAATGTTCAATGACGTTTGACAACGTGCGTAAACAAAATTCTGGAATAAGTACGTTCTTTATAAAAATCGAATAATGGACATTTGAAAAAACGCGCGTAAAATATTCTGGAATACGAATTTAAAAATGGAATAACGAACACCGTTTGACAAACGCGCACAAACTTAAAGCTAAGCGCGACCGGTACTCGAGCGGCTGGTTCCGCGCTATCTCGGCGAGATTACGCTTTTTATTCTCAATTCTGGAAATGCTAATCACCCGAACCAGTTGATAGTTTGCGTCGAACGCTGTTTATGTTGCGGTGCACCTTCCACGAAACGAAAGCGAGACGCTAGTGGGAAACGCGATTATCGTAATAACCTCCAGGAACTTGGCCCTTTCCGATTCGAAGCGAAGAGATGTACAATGCGCGCCACTTTATTACTGATATCTAATTGTTGTTGCGTTTGATGTATACTTTTTGTACAGGAGGATAAGTATAATTTATTACACCCTGAGCCGGATTTAGTCTGAATTGTAAAAGTAATTTGTATAAGAGATTTTTATTAAGGTTTTCCGGGCTTATTTATAAAAATACATAATGGTAAAAACAATAACATAAGTGAGGAAAGTGGCAACACAAACGAGGGTTGCTAACGGTAATTTTTTTATTAAGTTTATCACATCACTTCAAATAAATCGTAATCGCTATCAGCGAATTTGATTGACCTGCATTGTGTATTGCACAACAAAAACTGAATTCAACTATTGGCAACCCTATCTGTTTTAGAAGCCATACTATACCATCACACTGCATAGTTATAACCGTTCGTATACACGCATATTCGTATCTGACATTTGACAGTCCAAGCCAGTCTATTCAAGCTAGTTACAATACAATCGATACAGAAACTCGACCCGCTTCCGAGAAGCCGTACCAAAAACCGCACAAAACCGAAACATTGTACAACATCCTAAGCCAAAGTTCCAAAGTTCTAAACATCGGTGTTTCCTCAAAAACATTAATGTTTTACGAAAATACGCATAATACTGTCCAGTGATAACGGTTCGGAGAATGCATTACGTAAGCCGCCGTTTAAAATAATAAAGTAATCCCTTTAGTAATCAAATTTCTTATTATGTATGTAAATAATTTGTAAGCGCGCTATTTTGTAAAATTATTATCAAGTGGTCTTTGCATATCTATATATAGACTTCGTAGTATAGACTTTTAGAATTGGGTTCCGAAAATCTAAAATAAAATACTTATATAAAATGAATATATTGATCAGATATTTCGAAACACAGTTGCCGCTAACAAATATCCGATAAGAGTAACCGTTAAGAGAACTTAAAATTAAATTCTAATAACATGCTGTGACTACTGTTAAATAAACATGCGCTACCAGAACATGAAACCGTTCAATCAATCAATTTCAAAGGTTTCATGTTCGTATACATTCGTAAGCCTAGGCTTGCGTCTCTCGAGGCTTTCGTCTAAATATGTTACGAAATTCCTCTTTCATCAAGGTATTGCTGGTCTAATAATTCATGTATAGTAAGATTGAATGCAATACAAACTCTCAACTTAATCCATCAAAATATGATACAATTTATAATTACAACGCAGTTGAAGGAACTAGACACAGAACCCTAAAAATGTTTCTAATATTAAGGTAAATAAAAATAAATTTCTAGGTTCGGTATCTAGTTTATCAACTACGATCAATACAATTTCAAATAATTTACACAGAAAAACTTTACGTTAAATTTAACCATCTCAAACAATACCTCACAAACGTACAATTCATTATTTCATATTCGAATACAATAGCACTTTGCACAAAGGAAATATTACATTTTCAACTACATTTCCTCAATAAACACGAAACATTTTTAATAAAAGATATTTAATAACATAGACTTCTCTATTCGTAGATTCTGTTTTACATATTGAGAACATTGATGCACTATAAAGAACTAGACTTACAATCACCTAATCAAAAATATCCGAGCGGTGTTGTACAAATCAGTCATTGAAATTCATATTACGCTCATTAGTAAACACTGCCTAAACACGCGTAAGCAGAGTTTTGATCGGACACTTTTTAGGCTTGATTGTAAGTCTAGTTCTTCATACATCAATTAAGACCAACACACATCAATACAACTTCCACCATACCGCATCACTCCCAATCCTCATCGCTCGAGGACTGCTGCGGCGAGGACTGATCGCCTGGCTCTGGTATAACACTGGCCAGGGTATGTAGGACGGTACCTCCGGCTCTCTCCGCGCCGGAGATGCCACGGCGACGCATGGACAGCTTCGCGTGAAGGTCTGCCATCAGATCACCCCCTATAGCTGGCTTCGTGTCCTGCCAAACAAATATAACTTTGGAATCTTGGTATGACATAAATATTAAAAATATGTAATGACGATTCAAAAGTGCTTCTAGAAGAAGTCGAATTGAATAAATAAATGTTTGAGTTTGAATTTGTGAGGATTAATTATGTTTATGGGTATGCGATAAATCTTGACAAATTAATATAAAGAGAAACTTTTTTCTAGGGTAATGGTTTCGATAAATGAGTCGTGAATGATGACAGTGGTATCTAATCTTATCTTATCTAGAGAAATAGTATTGATAATATGAATAATATATTTTCCTAAACACTTTCTTTCTAAGATACCTTGCTCAAAAATAAAAACATAGATAGTCAGATTTTACAATTGTAAATCTTTCGATTGAATTTTGAAATATTCGGAGCCTAGATGGTAAAAATATTGCGTAAGAGATTCGATACTATGAAATATGAAAGTGTAATAACTAATAAATAATAAAGCGTTGTGAATATATTGTTATCGTTTAAATTTACATATCTGTAGCATGATAATAAATAGTGGAAGTAATTTTATTAATTATCAACAGAAGTGTCCACTTATAAGAAATTTTCATGGCCAGGGTTAGTGCTGTTTTATTAATCAAGAGAAAATAAATCACTACTAAGAATTTATACAGGATCCATTTATCGTTGGATACAAGGTCAATGACATACTGATAAAACTTTATATGGAGATATCACAAAAATAACAATCAATTAGCGGAATAATAATAAACTAGTTATCTGTTATCGTGTGTTTGTTGCTTTTCTAAATAATTCCACAATCAAACAATTAAAAAAGCGCTTCCAAGAATGACAATAAAAATATCAATGAGTTTTATTTAATGTCGACTCGTGAGTAAGCGATGCAAATTTTTTTTGTTTCTCAATAACTACTGAGTAAAATTTGTTTGCGGTAAAACCCATAAGCGGCGATATTATAATGATGACGGTACACTTATCGATGCATCGCAAGATAGAGGTGCACAAAATGCATAACACTACAGTCATTGAGTTCGCAGAAGGGTCAACAATGTCGTACAAAACGGACGGATACATATTCTGTTAGCTCAATCTTTCCACACTTAACAATAACGAGCGCTATCTCCTGGCAATTTGCCATAACAGGATAACGTTCAATTGAATAATTTTAGTAATAAACATTTGGGCGTGGACCGCTTCGCCTCTTCCTTTTTAATACCGGGACATTTCACGAGCACCTACCGAGAAGCGACACAAAAAATACGAGAGTGAAGGCATTCTACGTAGTGCAAAATGTAAATTCTTAAGATGGTCATGATCATTCCAAGGATTCATAAATGCGTACGCGTGCACTCGCGTTTCGGTAATGGTAATCGTAATTGCTGCCTTCCTGTAATACATACGAATTCGTCAAATAACACGGATGCTTGCGTATTGAACGCCGATATCGGAAAGCCGGTTCCACCGATCGCACCTTGCTGCGCCCTAGGTGTACTGTTTCAATACGGTTTTGTTTGACTAAACAATAATGGGAGTCAGTTTAATGCAATCTTTCGCCACGGAGGAGTTAAAAGCCAACGTTTTACCGCCATGACACGGTCATTTTTTATTTACCTGACTTCATAAAAGCCTGCACTAACCGAGCATGCGGTATTGTATGGAACAATGGCCATTTGACACGGCTCCGAGATGTCGCCCGCTAGAACGTACGCCGTACGGGCATTCTTTACAATTCCGAATAATCGATCCATTTTACGATTCTCTAGGACTCGTTTCATTTCCTTTGTGCTATGTTATTTGACGCTCATATGCTCGTCCTATTTCCACGTACAAGGTAAAGAAATTAGTTTGTGAAATGATGACGTCAGTTTACTCGGTAAAGGTTAAAAGTGGCTTGTTATTTGAGTTACATATTGTAATGACACAATCTCCACTTGGGATTGTTTGAGGTCGTACAAATATTAAACACGAATGAGGAAATTTATAAAAACCGCAATACAGCCTATGCGGCTTATATTTATTATTGAATGTTAGTAAAAGCCTACGAGAACGTGAACTTCAATAAAGGATAGATGAGAATTCTATTAATTCATACAACCGACGTCCGTTGACGTATTCAGCGAAAAATCTATAAAAACAATGAAACGCACAACGTGTGTCCAAAAGAAGCACACATACACAGAGGATATCTTCGTTTGCGATTGATGATTTGGAGTCGTAACACAAAGTGAGAGAGACTATAATTACTTATACGAATTCACTAGTATACATACACGTATTCCCGGGAAGCGCACGACAAAAGCCGACTCATGAGAAATAATGCGTTCAGGCATTCATTGATTCTGTGTAAAAGTCCATTCGCTCGTAATTAGCGATGGTTTTAATAAATTCATTATGATCGTATGCGTGTTTTCGTTCATCATCTTATCTGATTCTAGGTAATATATCTCAATAAATGGCTAAGCCATTCAATAAAATTCCTATAAATTGTGTTCGTCATAAGTCATACAGGCAAAATTCTAAGCGCGTTATCGATGTCCAATCAACATCTTGATTCATGCGTAGCATTCGCGTGTGTTTTTATAAACGGAGGGACAAGTTATGGAAGTGCGAGGACAAAATATAAATGTTTCAGCGAAGGAGGCTGCGGAATCCACTGACATCGAACCGGTTAGCCGTGAATTGATACGGTCGCGACTTCATTACCTCGTCCGAAATATTCCATCATCCATGTAAATCATAATCAAACTTTTCAACAAGTGTCAACTTATGTTTTTTGTGATGATGATATTATTTAAAAATAATTTAGGCTGCTGTTGTAGATAATGTAAAAAGTTTATTAAGGATTTGATTAAATTTCATTAAAACAATGTAAAATTAAAAAAAAAAAAATAAAGAAAAAAAAAACTAATTTGACCTTTATTCTATTACATCTAACCTTTTTCTGTAATTATAAATTTCTTTGTCTAATATTTTTATAATATTTTTTAACATTTCGTTTCTACAGCTAAAACCTACACGCTTTACAAATTTTTCCTAAAATCGTTCATTAATTTTAAACAAAAGCGACTATTGAGAAATATACGATAATTACAAAAACTAATAGTTCCACGGAGGGAAGTGTTATCTTACTTCGTGTTCCTGCCTATTAGTTCCTGTGATAACATTCCTTTACTCGATTAAAAAAGTAGCTACGATGGAAACTTAATTGCATACAAACTACTGTTTAAAGCAGCTGTATGTAAATATGTGAAATATTTCCTGATAATCCATTTAGCTTGCATTATACTATCACATTTAATTTCATCATTCAAATGAGACCTACATCTCTAAACTTTATCATCTAGTATACTATTTAAGTTCCATTCGATCCCCTTTCCTATGTACTTTTTATATTACATAATACCAACTACAACACTTAATACCAAAACAAAATCTTATTGGCATGTCATCTGCCTCACAAATATTTGCCACATTAATCTTACAAACTTTGCCTCTGCATAATACCTACAAGTGTGAATTTATAGGCCTTATTTCCCTTGCATGCATAAGCGGTTGTAGCAGTAGCGTACACCGCCGGCGCCTGTTGCCTCACAATGAATATCTTTACGCAATTTGTTTATGCGTCTACACGTGGAATCACAAACAATGATATGATTATCATTATTACGTTATCGTCTTCACATGATACCGTTCCGAGAAGCGGAATAGCCTCTACAATTATCACTTCGCCGAAGCAGCCTCCGATCGTAATTATAATGTACGATCGTTTCGTTCTAACAGAAATAGATTAAACACTTTTTATTTCAATGAGTCACCGGCGCCAGATAGCGGGGACAAAAAATTGTAGCAACGCACTTCGTGTCTGTTATATTTAGAGACTATTTCAGAGGAAAATCTCGGTGGATGCATTCGGTGAAGATGTATTGTCAAAGAATCCCGGACATAGTAAAATTAACAATCGTAACTACATATTACTTAACCTGTTGCTAAGTAGATTTCTGTCGGCCTTTAACTTGTCCTAAGATCGCAGTCTCTGACGTATTATACGCTATTGCGTTATACCGCAACGTCTAATGAAGTTTAAGATCTTTGCACTCAAAGTGCTTCAAGCAGCGTTGAAATTGAAATAAATTACACTCATTTCAAAGGACTGTTGAGTATAAAAGCATCAGTTAATGAATTGTTACCGCGCAAGGCTCTATAGCGTGGCGCCAGGAGAATTCATTCCGAGAAGCGTAGGTTTCCATCACATTTCCACCACAAACAGGTCTCAGAAAATAAACACATTTAACTCAGTTTCTAGCTAGTAGCTACCGTGTTGCGGATGGATGCTTTGGATGTCTCAATGAGATCGCGTCGTGAACGGTCAATTAAACTTTAGATAGCTTTTTATCGATTTTGTTCAGGCGGATCGCGTTAATTCGCGCGTTCAATGCATGCAATGCAAAAAATATCTTGATTATAATATTTTGATTTGGTTTTTTTTTTATTATCCAAATCCTCATTTTATACTACATAGGCAACATTATTTGTACGGAAATGAGGAAAACAACCAAACTGATACAATAGACCAGTTGTTATTATTCTATTGGTACAATCAAATTAAGCGATGCCGTTAACAAGACAAGAATAATATACCGTAATATTAACGCAGTGAAGCTTTGAAAGAGAAATAGTTTATATTTGCATAAATCATTTAGCTTTGAAACAAATTTATGTACGTCAACATACCACTAAGCTAATTAACTATTTGTTTTTGCAACTTGTATTTGGTCTCTCGCATGATTCCACTGCTTTGCTCTAATATAACTCGTGTTCCGAGTTCCGACGTATTTGCAGACTATCGTACACGGTACAAGCAAAGGGAATGTTTGATTGAAACTACATCGGGAATTCTAGAGATGTGGATACCATATAGATACTTTATATGTTAATAGAATGAATCAAGGGAAAACTAATTTGACTAATGAACTACCTACATTCCGATTGAACCCAGACGAACTATTAAATTAAAATGAATTAAATTTAATATTGATGAATAAATCTGTCCCCTTGTATTTTCATTAATCGCCACAAATAATAATCCGGACCGTTCATTAGCATAAAATAGAACCTTAATTTGGAACATACAAATAAGGATATTTGTATATTTTCCTTAAGATAATGTAGTAAATTGGTACCTGTTATTGGCAGCTGTCTGAATGTCGTATGAGTAACTATTATTTGTCTATGGTTTCAACTTACAAGTATTATTTCATTTGTAACAACACGAATTTAAAGAATTTGAAATCCAGAACTAAATCCCCATAGATTATTATCTAGAACATATACAAATTTCTGTTGGTATATTTGCTTGCTTACGATGTTTTTTAGTAGATATAATATATCATAGTACATTTCGGGGCTCCTTTGAACCAATTGAGAACGATAAAACTGATGACATCTGAAAATGACTTGCATGAAATGACGGTCATTGCCTCTTATATGAATTAAGGTTAGTCTATTTATTGTGCCATAAAGTAATTTTGTACTAAATATATTTTTTACATAAACCTGCTCAACTAGCATACTAGAAGCATCCAATTAACATTAAGGTTACTTCATTTTTAGCGCCATATTATTTTTATTAACCAGGTATTAATTTAATTAAACGTAAACTACAAAAAGGTACTTTATTTCTTATCAGCGATTTCTTCCAAGCTACCTATAAGCTGTAATCATTATTTTTCAAAGATTATTGTTACATAAACTTGCTTAACTGGACTACCAGCTTATCACCAATACCATCTAATTAATATTAAGCTGACTTCATTTTAAGGGCCATATTATTCTTATCTAACCCTTTATTGTACCACACCATTTAATTACACGTAAAGTATAATAGGTGACCTTATTTCCACAGCTGGTTCTTCCAAGCTACCAGAAGTACCTTAGTCGTTATATTTCAAAGATGCCTATCACAGGAACAGCTATGTAGTAGCAAACCTGTTCAACTAGTAGTGATAGTTACCTTATCAAGTGCAGTTTCGGCAGCTGGCTTCAGTTTAGCTCGACCCACGCCTCCCGCCTGGCGAATGGCTGCCATGAGACTTGCGTGTGCGTCGCCCCCCGATGTAGACTTGACTACTGGTTCATCTCTATTGGACAAATGAGAATATATTTGTAGGGCTAAATGTTTCTGTTAATTATTTAAAATGAGTCTAAATGTGTATATAGTTTTAAAAATAAGTTAGTCTTTGAATCCTTGTCAGTATATCTAGACACGCGGCAGCGTGTCAAGCCGAGTTCAAGCGAAGAGAACTGGCGAGCAGCAGCCGTGTGTATATTTACACGAACCATTTCGAGCCACTTTTCACCCCCTTATAACTCGAAAACTATTTAAGTTAAATAAACCAAATTTGGTACATATCAAGAGGACCTCAAGATAAACAAGAACCTTAAATTTCATAAATACAGATTAAACAGTTGCATAGATATTAATATCCAAAAATCGCAATTTTTAAGACTGACTGACTCATAGATATATACAAAACCTAACCCACTTCCAGATGACCTAGAAAGTTCAAATTTTGTAATCAACTAGGTAATAGTGAGTGTACAAAGGAAAAAATCAGAAAATACTGAATTTATCTGTATTTAATTTTTTTTTCAATGACATTAATTTTGTTTGTATGGAAAAATGGAAAATTTTATAAAAATAGAAAATATTATATTCACCTTACTAGTCTTAAAAAATAGATCAAAACTAATCAGTGGCCGAAAAAAATTTTGAAATCCATCAATAAATGACTGAGATATAGATTATTGAAGTTTACATATTTTAGCACGAAACCTCTGTAGATTCGATGCGCCTCTGGGCTCTGACATCACACTCACTCGCGCTAGTATCGCTAGGGCGGATTACTTCGATTGCATGATTTCTTTAATCAAAACTGTTATTAAACGTAAAATAAAAGAAAATTGTAATAAAAATATTGCTCATACAGTTAAAAATAATATATAATTTTACCTATTCACATTTATTTATTCTTTATTTATGAGTGTTTAGTTTAGTTTTAATTTCAGTGTAATGGAAGAAGGCTTCGTCGAAGGTCGAAATGATTTAATTTGCGTAATATTAATATAAGTGAAACATCTTTAGGCGCGTTTAGAGTAAAATTTCAAGATCGCGTCATGGCAATACCGTAACGTCATGGAGTAAGGCGACGATTCTTCTACAACGATCTTTGCATCTTGGTAATAGTGTGTGTACAAATTCACGCTGGATGTTTAGAAAATCATGTAATCTTTTAAACAGAAAACGAGTTTAAAAAATTGCAGATAATGACGGGGCAATGTGCGCTGACATTCATAACATACAAGAAAATATAGAAAATAATACTAAACAAACCATACAGAGAAACCGCAAGAAAAAATAAAAAAAATCGTATATAAAAAGTATTATATTCATAAAGTAAATCAAATTTGCAGAGTAATTTTCTGTACAAAAAGTAATGATATCCCACCAAAAACATAAATGTAAAAACTGGAGCCGAGTTCAATCG